>JAFEME010000031.1:0-105064 GCA_018831755.1 Niveomyces coronatus | reverse complement strand
AAACTATTACTTAGATTAATTAGTAGAGATCTAGACTGCCTAGCTACTAGAATCTCTATCCCTTATATACTTATCTATCTCTCTACTATAATTTAGGATCACCTTGCTTACTAGTGATTATAGTAAGTAGCGCTTACTACGCTTATGCGTGATCCCTATAAGCGCGTTATATGACCCTTAGGGCCGCGTTGCCGCTTATTATTTACTTAGCCGCTTCCTTAGGCCGCTTAGTGACACTGCCTTTTTATCGTTTATAATAATAAAGTTATAGATTAGGGTGTGCTTCTACTTTATATAGTCTTATAATTAAAGCATAAGGATCTATAATATCTATCCCTTTTTTTATAACTCTAATAGGTTCTAGGTCCCTTTTTCTAGTTAATAGTATACTAACTAGATAATATTCTTATAGCTTAGGTCCTTATAGGAGTAGAATATAATTATAAGCATTAGATAAGTCGATTAATCTAATCTTTAGTAGTTAAGTTCTATATTCCTAGTCTTTATTCTTAATATAGACTATATCTAATTCTTTCTCTAAGAAGTAATTTCTTTTAGGTTTAGAGAAGTAATCTTTACTATTAGTTATACTAATATTTCTAGTTAGTAGTTTATCTCTATTAGTGGCTTAGAGTTTCCGTCCTTTAGGTATAGGCTTCTATTATTTCTTAGGGCTTTAGTATTTATTTATAAAGTGCTCTACTTTTCTATAGTTATAATACTTTTCTTTTTCTTTATAAGTAGCGTTAAGTTCTATAGGTCCTAGGTAAGTTTTATATACTATAGATCCTCTTTATTATTTACTAATATTAGGTTAATTATGCTTAAATCTATAAAACCTATTTTATTTTCTACTATATTAAAGTCATTAAGTATAGTTCTAATTATTAATCTTAATAGCGTTTATAGTAAATGCCTTAATAGTTCTAGGTCGATCCTACTTTAAGATTTTATCTTTTATATCTTTATATAGTCTATTATAGAATAGTTCTATTTAGCTATTATTATCTTATTTAAGTTTAGTAGCAATCTACTAGAATTCTTATATATAGTGCTAAGTAGATCTAGTTTATTTAAGTAATTTAAGTTTATAAGTTATAGTATATAATTTATCTAGGTTGTTAAAGGTATTCTTAAGAAATTGTTTAAATTTCTTATAGTCCTTAAAGGCTTTATTAGTTTTAGTTTTCTAATCTATAGGACTATTATTAAGATAGTCTCTAAGAGTTAGCTCCTACTATTCTAATACCTTACCTATTAGAAGGTTTCTAATATAAAGAATTAAATTCTTAGCTATATTAAGACTATTATTAATCTTAAGATATACTTTAACTTAAGTTAAGAAGATTCTAATATTATCTTTAGTTTTATTATAGCTCTCTAGCTTAGGGAACTTAGGTTAGCTATAGTTATTCTTTCCTTTATTAATTTTAAGTTCCTCTAGCTATTTTATAAGATATTCTATTTATTATTTTATTTCCTTAATAGTTTTAGCTTATACTATAATAACTTAGGCTAAGGTAGTAGTATTACTATTTATAGTAGATATTATAAAGGTTAGTACTACTATTATATGCTTATAGGGCCTATTCTACTATACTAAAAGGTTCTAACTATAGTAATACGCTATAGTCGCTAATAAGCTCCTATATACTCCTAATATATACCCCCTAACCTAGTCTTAAGGAGCACTATCTATAGTGCATAGGGACCTCCCTAGGAATTAACCTAGTATGCTAGTTACTCTCTAGAATAAGCATATAACCCTTAGAAATCGCATGCTAATTTTATGCCTCGCGCCGCACCTAGCGACGCGCGTAGGAATCGAACCCCTTAGGGATAAAACCTAGACCTCTTACACTTTACCTACTAGGGAAGCTACGCGTAATTACTACTATATGTTATATACTTATAGGGCCTATTCTACTATACTAAAAGGTTCTAACTATAGCAATATACTATAGTCGCTAATAAGCTCCTATATACTCTTAATAGCTACTTAAGGTTTTAAGTAACTTATTAAATAGACTAATTAAAATATAATAGTAGCTTATTCTAAGTTATAGAAAGGTCTATTTCTTAGGAAGTAAGTTAGGTAAATATAAGTAGGCTTAATACTTAAAGAGTTAGTTTATTATAGTATATAGTAAGTACTATTAAGAAGTTATTTCTAATAGTAAAACTATTACTTAGATTAATTAGTAGAGATCTAGACTACCTAGCTATTAGAATCTCTATTCTTTATATACTTATCTAGTTCTCTACTATTCCTTAGATTATTTAGATTATTTATATTCTATAATAATCTTTTATTACTAAATTATCTTAATAATCTAATAATCTATTATATAATTCCCTTCCTAGTGTTATACTAGGATTATAGCTTTATAGTGCGCCTACTATAGACTAGCCCTATATAATATCGTTTATAATACTACTAAAAGGCTTAAATTTATGGAAAGATATATTTTAAAATTAATAGATTAATAAAATAAAGTTTTTTTTCTAATAAAGTCTTTATAGCTTATAATAATAGTATAAACTTAAAATAGGTTTTTTCTTTAAAGATTTATTTTATAGCTTATTAGAGAATTATATATAACTTTATAACTAATTAAGATATAGAAAAGCTAATATATTAAAAATCTTATTTAGCTAATTTTATTTACTTAATATTAATTTTATTTAGAATCTTAAAAAAGTAATAAAAAAATTATAGAACACTATCTTTAGCTTAAAAACCTACTAAATATATTAGAAATATTTTAATCACTTAAAAAGATTATAATTAAGGTATATAATAACTTTAATTAAAACCTTCTAAAGAGGCTAATTTAACTAATACTCTAATACTTTATAGTAATTATTTATAATAAAAGCTAGTATATTAATTATTAATTATAGTATAAGATATATATATTATTACTCTATAAGATATGTTTATTTTAGATTAATTAATTAAGTTATAGTTATTTAATAAGAGATTTTAATTATAGAGTTAAATTATAATACTTAAATTTTAGTCGGCTAGTTCGGAATTACCTGTACCCGCTACGATCTCCCGTCGAATAATTGTGGTGGAGGTGGGGGGCGACTGTTAGGCATTCTTGTGCTTTCTAGCTTATTGGCTAAGTGGCCCCTACCACAGACATGTTTGTTGCAACCCAGAGTCCATCACTTACGTTGAAGTGCCTGATTAAAACAGGATAGGGCATTTTGATCTTGATAGGGCTTCTTGATGCACTGTTTGGAGCTAGGCGGCGAATTTTGGGAAGCTACAGTAGTACCTGGGATACTAGTACCATGAACTCAAAGTCGGTAATAAAGTAGATTATGTCGAGCTTTAGAAAAAAAGCATGCTTACTACGGGCGCACTATACAGTGACGCGCGGGTACCAAAAAACCCCGGTGGTCAGTATAACCTGCAATTCCTTTATTGTTAGCCTTAACTAAACTATTAACTAGAAGAATAATACTTAAAAAATTCTAGTGTATTCTAGATCTATAGAATTATCTTCTATATGATTTATATATTTCTTAGTCTACTAGTAGAGGCAATAAAACTACTATAAAGCAGGTTAAAGTTATGTCGACTACTAGTTTTTTTTAGTACCTACGTAAGTGACTAGCTAAAAGTAAAGGACTTTTTTAAAAGTTAGTATACCTTATACTATAAAAGATATCTTTAAACCGCTCTAATTAATTATATTAAATAGTATAAAAACATATTTTCTTTTATATTATAGCTTTAAATTACTTATTTTACTATTATAGAAGAGTTTATTAGAAATTATATTAATATAAATTAAAAATTAATACTTTAGATAGTAATATAAGAGTTTAAATATTATTAAAACTATACTTTAAATCTAATCTTTAACTATAGTATATACTAATTAAAATTTTAAATTTAGTTATATATATATAATAAGTATAACTAACTTAGTATTAATTTTTTTTATTTTATAACTAAGACTAGTTTATAAGTATTAATAATATAGTAGTAAAACTTTTAAAAAATCTATAATTAAATAATAATTTTATTATTTCTTTATATTTATACTAAAAAATAAACTAATACTAAGACTTAAAATATAAATAGTAAAATAGTATAGTTTATAATAATAAACTATATTAATATAGTGTATATATAGTTATATAAGTTTCTTTAAAAAAAACTAGTTTTTTAGTAGGGGCCTTCACTTTTGGCTAGTCACTGTATATGCACATCGCCTTTTTGGGTACTGAGAACTTGTGCTTCATTGGTCCGAGCTTCTGGTGCGTGCAAAAAGTAGTGAACTGCAAATGTATAGATCAGGCCTTCGCGAATATACACCGAACGATGACTTGATCGTCTACATGACGCCTCTAATGCATAGGCGTGTAGCTCATATTCTCAGCAGCAACGTATCCCTTGTTGAGACTTGTGTCCTGTTGTTGCTGTTGTCTTTCACCCCGCTTCTTAAGTTCTAAATTCATCTGTGACACTGTGCAGCACGAGCAAAAATATGAAACCTGTACGATAGTGCAGCGACAAGATGGACGATCATGTAAGATTAGCAAATAATGATTTTCATTTAGGGTAGTGAGGAAGACGAGTACCAAGCAGTCACTGCAGCCGTTTCCCTGAATGCCAAACTTGTCGCGCACCTGACGGCGCTGCAGCCAGATCGGGACCCAGCCGAGGTGACAAAAAGACGCTGCGCAGACGGTGCAGCATGATCCGTTAAAATTGTACAGATTTTCCGTACTCGGATCCGGAAACGCCTTCATGCGCTCGTAGCCACGGCCGAAAACGAAGCATAGACAGAACCAAGAGCCCATCTGCGAGAAAAAAGCAGTTAGTTTTTATTTTGGGGCAAGCGATGACAATGATCATATTTACGCAGTTGCCGCAGTCCGTGTCGCAGAGTCCATTTTCCCATTCAGCCATGGTGTTCCTCTCTGTCACTAAATCGATGATAGCTCGAAGTAAAAGGAGGAAGGAGAGAAAACAAAGAAGGAAAATGACGGGTGGCCGGGCTCATCCACGTCTGTAGGAAGAAGCGGGAATCGCCAACAAGACGTTACACAAGCGTTGCTTATTATATGCAGTACTACTCCAGGTGGCAAGTTGGCTTGATCTCATTGGAGCACCACGTCAAATGTAAAACAGCAGCTGAATGACATAAGACACTCGTCGACATAGTATCACATTATTCGGACTATCTGCTAGATTAGGCGCAGTCTCAGATTTTCACTCGCCGACAACTTTTGGGTACCCTCATATCGTAGTTAGATGAAGGCTGCGCTCATACGTAAATACTGTACATGTCGCGATCCGACGGAAAGAAGACTAAACTAATAAGCTCAAAGATGAGGCTAAATTAGCGGCGATCATCTACTGAATATATGTACTGTACCAACATGTTAATATAGTATGTGTGTGTAGTCAGTTCGCTCAGCGAGACGCGGTCACTTCCCGCAATTCTTGAACAGGTCGACGGCACGCAATTCTTGCTCCCTTCTTATGAGAAACAACAACATATGTAGCCCTAGATCCTCGCGGCCTCAACGCTAGTTCTCCCATTAACTACGGCCTCAACATCTACAATTAGCGCGTACTTCTCACCAACACGACGTCGGGCTTTTCCGAACTCGTCAGCAAAAGCCGCCGCTTCGTTGCAGGTCGTGTCCTTCTTACCGGCAACAATCCTTTCTAAGCCGTCGATACGACCAGCGTCGCGCGCGAATCGAGGCCACCGGCGCAGCCCTCGGCAGAACAGTGGCGGCGCGTAGCAACAACCACGACTCAACTTTCCTGACTACGTATACCACGCTACACCGAGAGGTTCCGCATCGCATCGGCCGCATAACTCTCGTCGGTATGATGGACTATAGCTGGACTGAGATAAACACGCTCGCGATGACGCCCCTCACCGACGCCTCCTCTGCCCGCTTCTTCGTCTGCTGCCGGGACGACCTCACGTGTGTCATGAAAGGTCGCGACGTCGCCAATACGTGGCGCGGCTCGCTGACCCTGCCAACCGAGGATTGCTGCTCACGGTAGGGTGCGCGAACGCAGCAATAAGGCTGTCTATTTTGCTGACGTGAGTGGAGAACTTTTACGTAGTAACATGCCGGACGTACTAGTCTCCAAGAACCTTGTGCTAGCAATTGTCGATTCGCCGCTGCCGCTGCCTACATAGGTGATGCTCGGCGAGGCAATCACGAATACCTGGACCGTGGAGACGCCCCAGCTTTGTCCCAGCAAGCTCGCTCCGTCACGGTCTGAGCTTCCGCCACGGAGCGCACACACTGACAGATTTGGCGGGCATGGCGAAGACACTACTGGCCGTAGCGCGGCCGACGCACGGCCCGGGCAAGATATGCGTGCAGTCGAGCTTCCGCTTCGCCTGGCCATCGTCACCAGTAGTGGAACTGCCGCATTGGGCGGGTGTCACGGAAGCACCACCGATGTATATACTCGCGAACTCAAATGTAGGATGCAGAGTGCGCGATGGAGTGGACGCTCGGGGCTCAGTGGTAGATGAACCGGTGAGTGGTTCTGATCCGACTCAGAGAATACCGCCACACAAGCTACATGAACGGAGCGAAGCAAGCAGAGCCCTGGATGCGTTTTCGGTGGACGGCGTATACCACAGGACCAGACTATATACGGGACGTCATGCCGCTTTCGTGTCAATCAAGATTGTAGATAGGAGTACACCAATCCAGAGCGGATGGCGCTCAGCTCGAGCCTGGCGTTGATTGACCTCGAACCGCAGAGCGGCCCACGTAGGGAGGTAATAAGGTACAGTGCGACAGGGCATTGGTGAGCAGTTTCGAGTGTGGACGTGATACGAGTACATTTCCAGCTTTTTTAAGAAGGATTTAATCGATAATCAACATATACATTCTTTCATCCTTATACTAGATATAGGAGACGTGAAGAGCAATCCGCTATATTACTATAATTAATCACCTATTAGAAAGGTAATAAAATACGTGTTTACGAAGAGTGCTGTATTAGCTTTGGGGGCTGTGTATCACCGGTCTATTCTGGTCCCTCTCTCCCTATATACTGTAGTACTACTATGTAGGCTATCCGCTTCTCTACCGTACAGCGTGCTCTCTCCTTCCTTTTCTTTATTGTGAAATGAGGCTCAACCCCCCTGGGTAATTTGTTCGATGCCTGCACTGTAGCGATTCGTACTTGTTTATATATTCCTAGTACACAGCGCAGTACGCCGGAGCCTGGCCGATTTATGTAATAAACTGCCTTCCTCTAGTTTTCGAAAAATCTTCTAGCCATGTGCATACCTGACAGCTCAAAATGAATGTTCTATAATTTTAGCACATCTGGCACCATTGGCTGTCACTCGTTACTCCACGTCTCTATTGCACAACCCTTCACTAGTAGTTAACTACAGGTGTACGTGCTAGCATGTCATTGACGCACGACCACTTCCACGACAAGGGCGACCCTTGCAACCTCCATCGACCTTCTCTACATCTACCAATTCATATCATCATACATGCATCGGCGACACCAACTCAGCGCGCTATATCCACATCGCCAATGGCTGCTCAGAATAGCCGCATGCGAACTGAGCGTGCTGGCGCGACGGCTTCCGCAATAGCACCCGTACCCTCAGAATCTATGCATTCTTCTAGGCGACCAGTCTCTCCACAAGCCCGACCACCCACAGTCACACCGCCAGCGCCCGTTGTTCCCAAGGCAGCTTTACCAAGTGCGGCTATTCGCAGCTTTATAACCAACTTGCGGCTTCTCGACCTCGATCTAAGCGACGACTGGCCTGCCATCACACCGGCCACGTTTACAACGGCCGCTCAAAACCACCGGGCCAGAGTACACACTGTTGAATGGGCTCTGTACCGACTCTTTGAGATTTGGGATCCTGAAGAAACCATGCATGTGTGTTTTGGTTATATTCACCATGCTTCTGCGGTCTCGCTGTATGCTCATACTTTTCTAGAAATTAAGTCCGTACTTTCCCGTCACCGATCCACTTCAATCCGTGAATCTTCGTGCCGGTCTCCTCCGTGGACTCGAGAATGCGAAGAGGATTGGCGCCTTAGGGCGCGACACTTTAATTCGCAAGACAATACTCGACGACTGTAAAGGCGATCGTCTAGAAGAAGTGATCGCTTCTTTCTCATTGGCCGTCCTTCGTAAAAGCTTGACTGATGAGAATAAAAGTCATGTGCAGATACGGCCTCTTGCCCTCAGAGTGGCACTTGACTCTCGTGGAGACCAGCCGGACGCTTACCTGCTACGACCCCTTTTGTTGGTCCATCGCGTGGCTCTATCGCGCTCCCTGGACAGACGCCGCGAAGCAGACGCGAAATATTGCGATTTCGGTGATTTGCTCGATATGAAGGAGAGGGGTATTGCACGCCGCCGCGAAGTTGTCTGCACGCGACGGAATGAAGCTTCTACAAGCACATCTCGGGCCCTATCAGAGGACGTGTGTCGTGTTTTAAGGCGGACTATACAGGATAACTGGTCCGGCAACGAGGCCTGGATGAGCGCCCTACTCACAGGCGGCGCTGTGACAAGGACTGGCAAACCCATTTTCGACATACCTTACGATAGGGTTTGGCGCCACGTTGAGTGTGGTCGGCTTGCCGAACTAGACGAGGAAGAGAGCGGCATGCTGCAACAGCTAGAAACGCGGATCGACACGCAGAAGCAGCGCCTCGCGAGGTGGGATGAGCTGCGAAGGGATATGGCGACTGGGAAGGGCAACAAAAATGTGGCATCGCCTCTGAAGCGAAGGTCACCGCCAAAAGTGGCTTCCAAAGGCATCGACCTACACTTGAGCTCACATAGCGACTTACGCATCGGCGCTGCGCGTGTCATTCCAGCGACAAATCCACGCCATCTTCATAAAGACTATGCCACCATGCTTGAGGATCTCGCATACAAACTTAAAGACATCAAGACCAACAGATTTGAGGATGCTGTCCAGCGTCACTCAAATGCACGCGACCAATATTGCGATGGCGATGTTTCTCGCAATCTCTATAGCGATCCCATCTCTGAGCTTAGCGACCTCGAAGATTCAGACGAGAACGACGACCACGAAGTGGACACACATTATCAGAACCCAAGTACCGATCTCAAAAGTCGCCCATCTCCCCGATTGTGTGGTATTTACAATGATCAGACGGTCCGTTGTCTGAATCAGGAAGATTCTCACGGTGCGCCGTTCTCAGAAGACGGCTACTCATCTTCGTCGACCTCGCGGCAACCCTTACAGGGCCTAAATTATGGCTATCACTGTGCGGGACATGACGAATCATTCGCACCAGCCATCGTACCGCAGACTATCAAGCAGTCGGACATGGAAATAGCCACACGCAACTCCAGCTCACCATCGCCTACGAGAAGGACAAAGCCACGGCACACATTGTCTCTTGCCGAACGCACACGCATGTCCATGGCGCGCAAATCTATGCACTTTCTTGAGGACGAAGAGCCCGAGCTACCCTTGGGCCTCCAATCAGCATCTAGCAAAGCAGCATTGGTACGTCCGGCAGAGGAAGTTGATGATGACGAAGACGACATAACGGCGGATCTAGCAAGCCGTACTCGCAAAAGTATGGCAGGTTTCGAAAAGGCTCAGCAAAAGGTGAGGCTGGAGAAGCAGCGGGCGGTACGGCAGGAGCAGAGAAGAGCCAGAGCACTGCCGCCACGGAGAGAAGGAAGTCAGTGGGAGGACTAAAAAATTTTGCTTTCTCGTACATAGAAGACTTCATGATGACGAATTTCACGAAGTTAAATTTTCTCAACGTCAAGTTCGTATTACAAGTGCATCGGAGTTTACGTTGCTCAGCATTCTAGAGAAACAGATATTGGTCTTGTAACTAAGAAAAGTGAAGAGCTCCGGAAGCAATCAATGCAGGATTTCTCCTCATTTTACAGTAGGATACATTATATAAAAGTACCCAGACTATTACACCTAGCCGTCGGGGCACCCATTTAAACGTCTCACCACCCTTGCTTCCTCAGTTCGTGTACGCGCACATATGCTGCGCAGAAGCCTTGCTTAAAGCGTTCGCGCCAGCGTTCGCTGCGAAGCCTCTTGCGCTTTAGACCGGGCCGCTCGTGTGCCTTTTGGCTGTGATACTTGGCCTTCACTTTCTGGTTGCTCACGAGCCGGCCGAGCAGGGCGAGCGCGCTCTTGATGGTCGGCGCCGAGTTGGGCCCGGGTTGCGCGGCGCGCACAAAAACGGTGCGGCCCGTCGGCGCCACCGCACGCACGCGTGGCCTCGTCATCGGGTCCTCTTGCTGCTGTGCGCGCCCGTAGTTCGCAGCCTTCTCGGAGAGGATCGCTGTCAGATCCATCTCGAATGGAACGGCGTTATTGGCGGCCGAGTAGGCGAAAGGCATACCGGATTTTGTGATCGAGACGGGCGTATCGGAAGTAACACTGTTAGAAGATGATGTTGACGACGACGCGGGTGGTGGTGGTGGTGGTGGCGGTGGTGTGAATGCAGTGATAGGAGAAATGGCTTGAGCGGATTGTGACGGCGCAGGATTCTGCTTTTGTTGATCTTTTTGCTGAGACTCAGCGGCCGCACGTCGAATGCCAGCGCCGATGAGTGGGTTCACGCGTGGCGCGGCTTTGGGCAGACGGCGCTCGGCGAGAGCTGTCGTGGTAGATGTGAAGCTTCTACTAGGTGCAGAGCAGTGTGCTGTGACCCGGCGCAGCAGTGCCATGCTGCTCGGGCGAATTGATGCAGTCCTAGGGGAAATCATCGCTTTAGTACAACATGAGAGGACGATTCCGGATGTCGATACGTACATTCTCAAGTTGCTCGAGGTGGTGTCGACTGTGTAGCTAGGAGGTTAGGAGACTAAAGCATTTTCTATTCACGGCGGAAAAAATGATGATGCGGCTCCAGTTGAAAACCATGGAACCAATCAACGCCGCGCCGCAACCTTAAAACTCCATATCTACAAACCAACATTACTGCATGCGAAACACCTAACCACCGATCTACTCCTACTACGTCTTCTAGTGACTTGTTACAAGATCGCGTAGCAGCGCTTCGGAATTCGTTATCCTCCCCGCACATTAAATTACTCTCACGCACGACATGTCATACAACCAGTATGGAGGTAAGTCGCGAACCCCAGAAGTCGCAAATGCTTTCCTAACAATTTTCAGGCAGTCCATATGGTGCGCCGCCCGGATATGGAGGCTACAGCAACCCGCCTCCCGGTATGGGCGCTCCTCCCGGTCTAAGTAGGTCAAAGGTCATCGTCTTATATCATCTCCGTGCTAATAACCACAGGTGCTCCTCCGCCCGGGGTTCCAGCGCGTCCAAATTTGCCTCCAGGTATGTCGCAGGTGAACGTACCAGCGGCGAGTCGTAGCGCGCCAATGTCGTTTCAACCGCCAAACTTACCCAATATCAACTTTAATGCACCCATTATCCGACTCGGAACTACGGGTCCGGCGGCCGGAAACGAGCGAAGCGATGGGCCCAGACAGCCGGGGAGTCGGCCTGGTTTGGGCATGGAACGGAACCAGGATCAGAGTCGCCAGTCGAATCGCGATGCTCCACAGGTATTGATTCCGCCGACGGCCGAGGAAAAACTACGAACGATATTCATACAACAAATTCCCGAAGGTGTGGGTAGTGACGGCATACAAAAGCTTCTCGGCGCTGTCGGACGACTACGTCGGTGGGAGGCGCTAGACAGTGTCATGGACGATCACAAGGGCTCCAAGTTTGGCTTTGCGCTATTCGAAGACGTCGAATCGCTCCACAATGCAGCAAGACTACTAGTTGAGGAAGAGATTCAAGTGCCGAAGACTAAGCAGCCTGTTACCGCAACGGAGCAACCGACTGAGGATACATTCGAGGGTATCGACAAGTTAAAACTGCAGGCCTCTCTCGATCCAAGCACGGTCAACTACCTTGAGTCTTTTCGAAGAGAAGGGGACGCGGATGCTGGCGAGGCACATGCTCGAGCACAGTTAAAGCAGGCCATAAGAGACTTATTCTACCCGCCATCAGTGTCAAAGTTGGACAATGTGGATGCGGTACCGGCGGACCATGCTCCCAACGGGGAGGCAGTAGAGGTAGTCAATATTGGGGGAGCACAGGAAGACGAATTGGCAGATATTCCTGCAGAGATTCGCGAGGTCGTGCTTAAAGAGATCGCGGCTTTCCGTGAAAGGAGCAATCAACACGATCTTGAACGACTACGGGGCGAAGAGGAATTCGAAGAGATGGAGCGACGGCGTGTGGCGCAAGAGGGCACAAACGGGACAGTGTCAGGCCCTCGCGGCGCGCCGTCGGGACCTCGTGCACAGAATGGTACGAACGGATCATTTGTCAATGGCGGAGTTGAACACAGCGGCGCATCTTATCGCGACGACGATACGGATGCCAGCGACGAGGAACTCAACAGGCGACAGCTGAATGAGTTCCGGGTCGAGAACGACAAGCTTTACAGCGAAGCGGAGCGCAAGTGGGCGAATCGAGAGCGCTCGAGACAGGCAGCTCTAGAACGCGAGCGCGATCGCGAGAAACATGGTGCCGATGCGCTGGAGAGGCGTATTCAGGAAAGCCTCGAGCGTGACAGAGAATGGGATGACGAACGCGAAGCCGGCCGCAAATCGCAGCCGTATTACAGAGATCATGCAGGCTGGGCACGCAAGCGCGGCATGGTCCGCGTCGAAGAGGAAGCCAAGGACGAGACAGACCGCCGACAGGAGAGAGAAGAGCAACGGCGCGAGCAGGCACAGATGGAGCGCGCGCGTGGCATGGCCGACTCGTTTCTCGATCGGCAGGCTGACGAAGAGCGCGATTCGCCCTCGGCATCCCAACAGCGCCAAGGCGGAGCTGACACTGCAGTCGCAGCCGCGCCTGCGCCATTCAAGCTTTCCCTTGGCGCTGCGGCTCAGAGAGCGCAAGCATCCCGCGTCGGCGCCCAGCGACGGCGCACCGTGGCTGAGGTGGAGGGCCTGCTAGACGACGAGGAAGACGAGGGTGATACACGACGCCAGCTCATTCCGATTGATCACGACGATGCAGCATTAAGTGGGGCTGTGGATGGGAGTATGACGGAGGAGGAGATTTCTCAGGCGGTGCGCAAGCTTGCGCAGGAAATCCCGTCCGACAGGGAAGGGCTGTGGAAGTGGGAGGTGCAATGGGAGCATATGGACGACGGTGTGATTTCGGACAAGCTAAAGCCATTCGTGGAGAGGAAGATTGTGGAGTACCTGGGTGTGCAGGAGGAGATGCTGGTGGAAGCTGTGGAGGAGCACTTGCGTCGGCACGGGACGGCAGCGGCGTTGGTTGAGGAGTTGGAGGGGGTAAGCACACCTTTTTCACCCCCCGCCCCCTTTCACACCATTTATTTATTTATTTATTTATTTTGTTGTGAACGGAACTTGGGACATGAGCTGACATATATGTAACAGGCATTGGATGACGAAGCAGAAGATTTGGTCAAGAAGCTGTGGCGCATGGTGATCTTCTTTACCGAGTCGGAGAAAAGGGGTCTGCCGGCGTGATTCAGGTACGTTTGTTACGAGCATGGTGGTTGAGGAGGGCTCTTACGGATATACTGGGTGGAAATTCTCCTCCTACCTACCATGTTTCTCTTATTTACGGTCTAGGGAGTCTGGTGAAGGCTTGAGCATTTAAAACAGGTCAAATGTAAATTATCATGGTCTACAAAGATTAGCGTTTAATGGTAGTCGAACAACTAAATCAGTCATGTAGCGCCGAAGTTGTCGAGAGTTTGGCAGCATAAATCATTACCTACGCATCGTTATCATAAAATTGTGTACGCGTTCTGCTTTGCCTCATCACCATCGACCATCCCTCGTTTCACAACCCATTTTCACTTAGCCGCTGCAGATGTCCCGCGCGGCTCCCATCCTGGCTCGGCCATCTCGAAGCCCGCAAACTCAAACCCTGGAGCTACGGAGCAACCCACGAGAGTCCAGGCGCCGAGGCTCGTCGCGCGCTGCCATTCCCTGCGCTGGACCACGACCTGAGGGCGTTGACCGTCCCATAAATCCGCGCCGAGCACGACATCGCGGGGTGACGAAACATGTTCCTCGTCGTCAAGGGCAAGCGAGAGGCGCAAGGGAGCGCCGGCGTAGTAGTGCCAGACCTCTACGGCGTCGAGCACGCGGTGCCAGTTGGAAGGGCCGGTTTCGCCCTCAAGAAGATAGTAAATGTGTGTACTGGCGGCGCGTGGGCTGGTGCCGTCCGCGGTAACGGCAGATCCAGACACATCACGGAAGTTTTCAAAGTAGTACCCCTTTTCTGGGTGCGGCGTCAGGTTAAGCGCGGCAATGACGTCTTTCGCAGAGCGGGAGACGGTGGCCATGACGGCAAGTTTGGAAGGATCCTTTGAATTAAAAACTGAAACAATTCAGGGAGTTCTCCTTTGACTCTGCGTGCTGCCCTGTTGGCGCGAAACTGGCCGTGATAAGCCAAGTTTGTTGAACGAGAAAAGATACTGCTGATGTGTACTAGCAGGGAGCGTCCAAACACACCTTCACTTTTTCTATTTCGGCGGCAGCAGACGCCTTATGACTATTGATCACGCTCGGTGCTGAGATGGGATGTGTTGGTCGAGATCTGTAGGTAACGGGATGATGTCGCAGTATCTGTAAATCGTGTCTTATTGAGATGAGGAAAGCAAGGCTGAAGGAGGTTAAGGTCAAGAGGGGATCCATGAACTTGTGATGCCGATCGACTTGAAGAGGGTGGGGATGAGAGGGGTAAGGATCCCGCTATGTGGAGACCAGGCTGGCGGGTGGATGAGGCACCGAGCGACAGACACAGTACTCGAAGATATGTACGATGAACAACTAGATGAAGTCTTGACTATCATGGAATCTTATACGCGTTTTATAGATATCTTATATAGTTAAACACACAGTAAACGCTTGAATACTAAACTCAGTTGCAAAGGCTCGCAAGTCCTTGACCCTACAACTAAAAGATTCTACAAAACGCACTAGGAAAAGTACAGATCTGCTAGCGAAAGACGTTTAGTTTGCTTAGGGCGAGCATAAGTAAACAGCTTGTTCCGCGGACCTTGCAGCGTTTAGCAAATTCCGGTCGACTTCCTAGCTGTGAGACCCCGAGGAAAATTGTAAAGTATGTATACGCGGATGCGTTACAATAAAGAGCTCATTTCTTGGTCGCATTGATTATCATCCCAAGGTCAACGGCAATAGTCTGCTCACACCACGTTGCCTGCCGACCGGTGGGTTTGAAGGATGCGCTGCTGACGTTGACCAAGGCAGAAAGATCGAGCCCCAGTATGATAGAGAGCTTATATAGTTTGAAAAAAAAAAACTCTGACGATAAGAGAGCGTAGCTTTTTGACTTCTAAGAAAGGTTGAGTTGGGCTCTTGTCGCTATCAGTTCACGTATAGAACGCTTAATGTTCTTGAATTTAATTATTAACATTTTGTCCTCCCAGCGGCGCGTTACAGTAGCCTACCTAGTTGGTACTTGTATGTACGTCTACCAATTTACAAGTACCTATGCACTATATACAAGTAGTAGGTACGGGCAGTGGCCGCGTCTCCGCCAGAGTAAGTACCTGTGTACTACTACTTACCTACTACCTACTACTAAGGTAGTAGGTAGACCAGACAAAGTGCGGCAGCCACCAAAAGCCACACAGGGGGTAGGCCATGACCTGGCTAGCCAGAAACACTGCCATCACGACTTTAATTTAGAACAAGCTGAAAATCAACACTTCTAAAAAGTAAGTTCATCAA
The DNA here is from genome assembly GCA_018831755.1 of Niveomyces coronatus. Classification (NCBI taxonomy): domain Eukaryota; kingdom Fungi; phylum Ascomycota; class Sordariomycetes; order Hypocreales; family Cordycipitaceae; genus Niveomyces; species Niveomyces coronatus. Next base: position 89,285 of record JAFEME010000031.1, on the reverse strand, counting down.
GTTCAAGTAGGACACGTAGCTTGCTAGCAACATAGTATGAATCAATGCCACTCCCAGTACGGTCATCAGCACAGCGTAGTACTATCGGCACGGTCTCCTCGACTGTTGACAAATCATCATTTGACCACCAGGAGGTTATCACCTCATCGGCTTCAAGGACCGCTGTATCCGAACCACTCAACGACACGAAGGAACGAATCTTGCACACAAATCTTTTCCCGCTGACGCCCTTATTACGGCCTATCTAGTTTTGCTCCAGTTGGCTTTGCCAGAGCGAGTGCCTACGTGAGCCCCTAGTGAAACTCTCTCTGACCTGGCCGTCACATCAACTAAAACGCCACCGCACGCCACCAAAAAAACTTGACGTGTTAGCGGCTGCTAGTGACGGCAAAGCGAGCTGGCCTCAATCCCCCCCCCCCCTCCCGACCCAGCTTTTACTCCCCCGGGTCCAGCCCGCCGTCATTAGAGGTCATCCCTGGAATCTAATGCTGCGAGACTGGGCCGGGCTGGGCTGGGCCCGGACCAGACTGGGATGGCGCCATGTCGGCCGCCATCTCAGATGCCAATACTGCCCGGGCGTTTCCTTTGGCAGCGGCGGGGGCTTTTCGTGGCTTCATCTATCCTTGGCCTTCGCCATCGTTTCCTTCGCCTTTTCTCCATCATCAATCGTCAATCATCATATTCACTATCATATCATGCCGCTTTTTTGCGCCCGACTACTTGTGCCCCAAGCAATGGACAGGTAGTTATCGTCGCCCCTCTACGACCCCGCAGAAAAGACATTGGCAATCGCGTCACGAAGTGATTCGTCTCATCAGGAGGCTTGCTGCCTTCGCCACCCGCCATGGAGGCCGACGTCAAAAAAGACCTGCCTTTGGCTATGATCATGGCCGCCTTCATTGGCATATCATGGTACATCGGTGTCGAAATCAATGTTTCCCTATTCATTCTCTTCAAGCGTCGTGGTGGTCTCTACTTCTGGGCCTGTGCCCTCACTTCTTGGGGTGTCATTCTACAGCCCGTCTTCATTATCCTCGCCAACTTCAGCATCTGGACTAACACCGTCGCCTGCATCATATTCATCTACCTCACCTGGTTTATCATGGTCATTCCCCAGAGCTGGGTACTCTACTCGCGCCTCCACCTGCTCATGCACACGGCCAGTCTACTGCGCATCATCAAGTACATCCTGATTTTCAACTCAATCGTGTTTTCTATACCCACCATGGTCATTGGCACTATAGCAGTAAGTGATCACCTCGAACCCTCCAATACATCATTCTTTGCCAACCTTTGTTCAGCAAGCCACCAACATCAACCCATCGCTCACTACCTTTAATCTCGTCTGGGACCGCGTCCAACTCGTCATCTTTTTTGTACAAGAAACCGCTCTCAGCATCCTCTACATTTTCCAGACACGCAAGTACCTAAAAGGTCGGGCGCCATTGCGCCTACGTGTATGGTCCACACCTTCAACCGTTAATGGCGGTGCACGACAAACGAGCCAGGAGAGTGCCGTTCTTTGGCAGCTTGTATGGGCCAACGCGCTGATCATCGCCCTCGATGTCACCTTGCTCGGTATTCAATGCGCCAACCTATTCCATCTACAAGGGGCATTCAAGCCTTGCGTATATGGTATCAAGCTCAAACTTGAATTCGTCATTCTCAACCGCCTCATTTCGACCGTTCACCAGCCCATCAGCGACAGTTTCTATTCTGCAGACAGTGCCGGCGTCGAGAATGGCGGGCCAAGGGCTGTCGACCCGGCCCATCACGGCGGCAGCAGCGCAAACTCGCGCCGCGTGCGGAGCAACAGTCTTTGGCAAAAGACAGACATGGGCAGCGAGGAAACCTCGGGCGTGGAACTCGTACAGAGTCACGGCACGGGACGGCCCCCCAGTGTGGGCAGCCAGACGCCTATCACCACTGCTGGACAAGCTTTGTGACCCAACTTATTTCCCTTCCAATACTTTCTCAACAATAGTTTACCTTTCTCTCCTTGTTACTCCGTCGCACAATACTCATTCATGTCACTACGGGAACAGGATTGGCGCATGGTGTTAGTCAATGGTTAGAATGAGGCCTGGGTTATTCATTTGTCGTTTGTATATACATCATCTACGTTGCTGCATCTGATTTCTGCTACAAAAATATATTAATTTCCCGTCGAGGTCGCCACTGTTGTTGCCGTTGTCGTTGCGGAACACGCTGGCTCTTTAGGTTTCCAGCCGCTCGGCGCGAGTTCGTAATGATTAGCATCGAACGCCGGGGCCACTAGAATAAACCCGTCAATATCATATTTCCCAGCTATGGCATAGAGACATTAAATAGAAGGGAAACGTACCCGTAGTGCCCACGAGGGTCCAGGCACCGTGCGACCGCGCCGACTGCCACTGATTTTCCAGCACCACAACCTGCGGGCTCTGTCCGTCAAACACGTCCGGGCCGAGGACGTGCCTCTCGACCGGCTTCGTTCCGTCGTCAAAGGAGAGTGAGAGTGTCAAGGGAGCACCGGCGTAGTAGTGCCAGACCTCGGCGGCGTCCACGCGATGCCAGACGGAGTCGCCGTCGCGCCCCTCGAGCAGGTAGTATATTGCGGTCGAGGCGGAGCGGTTGTTCGCGCCCAGCCCGCACGGCGCGGCGGCCGTGTCGATAAAAGTCTGTGTGTAGTAGCCCTTTTCCGGGTTGGCCGTCAGGTTGAGCTTGGCGATGACCTCCTGGGCGGTGCGCTGGGATATCGGCTCAGTAGCGAGGGCGAGACCGGCCAGGGCGGCGAGGGTAGCAAGGAGCTGCATGTTGTTGTTAATGTTGTTGGTCGGGTTGTGTGTGCGTGGGTGTCTTGTGAGACAAAATGGTTGCACAATCCAATCTCCGACCTACTGCGTGTTCGAGCTCGGGGGTATATGCAAATCAAGAAAAGAGACAAGGAACAAAAAAGCAATTCACAAGCTGAACTTTTAGTCTCTTTTTCCCCTGTTCTTCTCTTTCTCGACTCTCCCCGTCTTTCCAGCAGTAACTAACTACAGGATATGCCGGACTTCTGATCCCTGTGCACGGGGGGCTCTTTCTTTTCAGCGCGCCGGAAATTCCCACCTAACAAATCCGAGCAATCCGCGCCATCCATTACCCCCACTAGGAGGACCATGGCATCCCACCCGTACAGCTGTACGGTCCACGTGGAGCGTGCGTATGTGTACCGTGCAGACCTTATGCGGCTCATGTGTTAATTGGAAGTCTCTTTTTCTAGTCTTGCTTGACCCATTTTGATACCTGCCAAGTCAAGATCGCTTGGCGAGAATCGAACGTGACAAGACGTTTGCAGCGGTCAAAAGAGCACGAGCCTTCCACAGGTGCAGAAGTACTGGGCCGGAGCGGGGAAGTCCCGTCGTTCCGCATTGGAAGGGCCGACACGGAGCTGACATGAGCATTTGCGAGGACTACTAGACAGCGTGAGGGGCTACCAGGGAAACAACTCGATCTTGGCCGGCAAAAGATCGCTGGCTGGTGTGCGGACTTGTTTACCTTTAAATGTCTCTTCACGAGCACAATCGCGGCTTCGCCGTCTTCGGACAACATTGTTTTAGGAAGGGGAGTTTAAAGAGACTGTCTTTTTTGGTCAATGGTTGCCATTATACTTCCTTCTTTGAAATGAAGCTGGGCTGCTGTTGGTTAGCGGACCAGGCTTGAGTAAGTCTCCAACTCTCACTGTGGCTAAACTCTACATACAACATGGTTTCTCGAGTATGGAAGCTGCATTGCTCGTGTGCATAGGGAGGGAGAGGCGTCAGAACTTGGGCATCAAAAACAGATGCACTTTTTTTTTTTTTTTTTTTTTCGAATATAATAGTCTCACGCTACCATAATCATATTGTGATTCGCAGCGAGATATGCGCAGTAGTGTAAGCTGGCCTGTGTAACTACAGTAAGGTAGTGTCTAGGGTATGGACAGTAGGACTGGCGTAGGCACTGAGCTGTATAACGACAGCCAATATCTTGGTCAAGATTCGAAGACAAGCAGGGTCCAGAAACTGAAGCAAATTCTGGTGTTCAAGGACGGTTTTGATAATTAAAATAACGCGTAGGATTATAGTTGTGACGAACTGCCCGGAAATTTAATGTGAACAGCTACGAGGTAGATGAAAACACTAGTCAACTATCTAGTCAAGTTCTCATTTCGATATTCATCCTGAGAATCCCGATAATGTGATATTAGCCAGAAGTCTTCTCATTAAGCATTGTAATGACTTTTCACCCTTTTCAACAAAAGTAAGGGTCGCTTGATTTTTGTGCTTTGCGTGATAGTTTGGTTGGAAAGCATTGCCCATCCGCATAGCAAGCGGACCTCTTGTGGATCCCGCGTCGACCGAAGTCCTTCTGGCCTGGACCCCTAATAATAATGATGAAAACAAAACTTCCCCAAAACCTCAACCACGCATGGCATCACGATGCCCGTGCCGACGATATTCTACCTCTTTGAGCATGGGCCGCCCCAGTGGATGCGCAACTGGGCCGTCCCCATTGCCATTCTTATTGCCGCGGCATCACTCCTTGTCCTCATCAAACGTTACACCTCCGGTCGCACGTACGAGTCGAACACCGTCATGCACGGCAAGGTCGTCATTGTCACGGGCGGCACATCGGGCATCGGCGCCGAGGTTGCCTACGACCTAGCTAAGCGCGGCGCACAGCTTGTCTTGCTCACACACGCGCCAGTCACGGATCCGTTTCTCGTTGACTACATCCAGGACTTGCGCGACAGATCCGGCAACCAGCTCGTCTACGCCGAGCACGTCGACCTCTCGAGCCTCCACAGTGTCCGCAGGTTTGCGACGGCCTGGATCGACAATGCGCCTCCCAGACGACTTGATGCGATTATCCTCTGCGCGTCGACTATGACACCACCGGGGGGTAGCAGGCAAGAAGTTGATGGAGGTGGTATTGAGGAGATGTGGATGGTCAATTTTCTGGCAAACTTCCATCTCCTGGGCATTCTGAGTCCGGCGATACGTGCACAGCCCTTCGATCGTGAGGTGCGCATCATCATGGCCACGTGCTCATCATATATTGGCGCGCCGTCGCTTCGAGAAGAGATGACAGCAACGTTGTGGACGCCCTCGCGAGCGTACGGTCGAAGTAAGCTAGCGCTGAATGTGTTCGGCCTCGCTTATCAAAAACATCTGGATGCATACAAACGACCAGATGGAATGCCCATGACAGCACACGTTCTCTTTGCTGACCCGGGTCTGTGTCGTACGCCAGGCACATTGAGGTGGCTGACGCGCGGCTCACTGCTGGGCCTGTCAGCGTATATGCTGGGCTACGCACTACCGTGGCTGTTGTTGAAGACAGCTAGTGGAGGTGCACAGTCGATTCTCTGTGCGGTTTTGGATCCAGACCTGGGTCGTCGCGCAACCGGCACGGGGCGCCGGCCGCAGCTGATCAAGGAATGCTACGGGGTGGATTTTGCCCGAGCCGAGGTAGCGGACGAGGAGGTGGCAAAGAAGCTCTGGGAGGAGAGCGATGCGCTGGTCGAGAGGACGGAGAAGCGGCACGCCAAGATACGTGCGCAGCAAAAGGCGGACAAGACCAAAGCACAAGAAGATGCAAGGCAGGCAGAACAGGCCAAGGAGATTGAGAGTTTAATGGCAGCTGTCAAGAAGGGAAAGCAACAGCAACAGCAGAGAGAAAAGGCGAAGGGAAAGTCAAAGAAAAATGACCCGAGAAGGGAAAGCGGAAAAGACAAGACAAAAGGGGGCAAGACCAGGAAAAGCGTCATGTAACGCATCGACAATATTAGCAATACATACATACATCGGCATAGAATTGACTGATTTGGCACATCCGCGTGAAGCACGCCGATTCTGCATTCATCGTGAAACACGGGGTCATTATTCCCGGGCTGCCTGGGGACGTGGGTACGTTAATAACTAATGCAAATTTACATACAGCCTCGAGCTAGCTCCAGAGCAAAAAAAAACCCGAAGGAGTTTAGACAGAGCTGTCTGTTCGACCTCTTCTCCCACAGAGATACTCGCCATTGCAGCGCATCCGTACGAATACTCCCTTATAACGGAGTGTCCGAGTCGAGAAGACCAGGCTCAAGTCAGGGCACGCCTCTAATCAGACGCCCACATAACCGTTCTATACCAGCTCGGGGCTTGGCAATCCAGCCACCGCGGAAGCGATCCAGCTCTCCCGATGCCTGTCCCTATTATCCGTCAACGACGCAAAGCCCCGAAGACGAGATCTGGCTGCCGAACCTGCAGGCAAGTCTTCATCCATCGTCTGACTATTTCACAGTGATATGATATATTATAACATTGATTCTGTTCGACGCTGCACAACGCCGCATCAAATGCGACGAGCAGCGGCCGGTTTGCCGGCGATGCCTTGTTTCCGACAGAACCTGTCTTGGCTACGAGACACCACAGCGGCGGCATAAGCCCCCCGCTCAAGGCACCGCGTTGCTGCTCTCTTGCGCCCAGCGCCCTCCATGGCTGCCCTTTGCCATCACTACTGCCGATAGCAACACGCTCGACTACTTCCGGCTGCACACGGGCACTAAAGCTGACATTGTGAGCCGTGGACGTCTTTCCCGATGTCCTCCGTGGGCGCTGTGCGTTGTGCAGGCTGGCCAGCATATCCCAGTCGTCTTCCATGCCGTCAATGCGCTGAGCGCCTTGCATCAATGGGCGAGTGCCGCATCGGCCCCGGTAACCGGCAAGACTGACGATGCGCGTCAGTTTGGCATTGATGAGCACTGTAAGAGGTGAGTTGTCGACATGTCGGAAGTGCTTTAAAAATGCTCCCCGCTGATACAAACTAGCATAAAGTGTATGCGGCCGTTCGTCTCTGCGATACCTGATGGCCAATACTCTGAGTCCCAGGCCGAGATATGTGTACGTCTACTCAATCAAACTGACTATTGTCTACTGACGTGGACTAGCTTATGGTCTGCCTGCTGTTCATATCTATAGAGATTCTTCAATCTGGAGACTGTGTTATGATACACTATAAATTGGCGCTGAAGATTATCGGCAGTTACAAACATCAATCGCCGAAGTGAGTAGCGGCTCAAACTAGGTTCACATCGCTTTAGCCGAGTCTGAGAAGCCCGTAGGAGAATGTACTGCAGACGCAAACATTCAGTTCTCTGGAACACATGTAAGGATAGGTCGTACTTGATGGGAACATCCCGCTGATTCATGCAGTTATTCAGGCATTTATCAAGCTCGACACGGATCTCTGCCTACGTGGCCAGCAGAAACCTCTTCTTATTCCTAAATGCCCTGAGATCCCAACGTCGTTCTTATCTATCGAGTAAGCTGAGGTACACCTCGATACCTTAGCGAACGCAGTATATCGCACCCGTGGCAAAGTTCTCGCCGTTGCCAGAGAGCAGCTCACATTGAAGGCACCAGCTATTACTCCTGATGCATTTGACTGTCTTGTCGGAGCTATGAGCCGAGTCGTGTCCTTGGAAGGGGAGCTACAGCTAGAAGCTGAAGCAGGCCAAAGCGGATCCGGCGGCCTACATGTCTGCTATCGTTGGAATCCCTATGCCCGAAGGCGGCGAGAAGCTAACGGCCAATCCAAAGCTGCAGATACAGTTCTTAAGCATTCGGACACTTGCAACTACTTGGCGTGACACGGACGAGTCGCTCTCTCATCGCTTCGATCAGCAATTTGACCACATCGTGTCTGTCTCGGAACGGATTCTTCTGCTGCATTTACCACCTTCACCGCCTGATTCGTCGATGTCTACTGACTCATTGCTCCCTGATTCCAAGGGACATCCCGCTAATTCGCCATTCACACTCGACTCCAGCGTGTCGCTCTGTCTGTTCATGATTGCTAGCAAATCGCGCAAATCGCGGATGCGCGAAGAAGCAGCCTGTCTCTTGCGGCGCGCCGGCCTTCGTGGCCTGTTTGACTCCCGCCCGCTCGCTCTCTTTGCGGACCACGTCATTGCGCTGGAGGAGGCGCGCGCGCGTCTCGGGCAAAAGGACCCTACACTAGACTATAGTGACGTTGCTGAGTCGGCGCGCATCGTCGACTGTACTATTGTGGCCCAAAGAAATGACAGCAACGCAATCATGCACTTTGTAATACGTGATGGATGGCCAGAGTCGCAATTGATGAATTTGAGAAGCATGGAAGTAAATCTGGGTGAGTCTTGATTAACTGTAGGTCTCTATGGCCAACGCTATTTGACTACGTGCGCAAAAATTTGCCACCAAAATCAACTCTATTATTTTAGCAGGGAGGTAAGTAGATTGATGAATGGAATAGACTGACACACGCCCATCCTTTGGCAAGATTTGCACGTCGATGACTGGATGCGCGGCTCTGCTACCAAGTGAGTTCTGTCATTGGGCGAAAGCACCGGCAATTACATACTCTACCAGAACTTGAATTACCGGTAAGGTTGCTGCAGTCAATTGATAATGATGGCAGTAGCTGCGCCTGCTTTGGCCCGATGCGATGCGCCACACCGGACTTTTGCTTTTGCATCGACAGCCTGGGCACGTTCTGGGGTACCGCGATCGGCCTCTCGCCCGCCTCCTCCACATTGTGTCGTGCTAGGCTCAGATCGGCCTTCTAGTGTTACCAATACCAATTTTGAATCGCCAAGGTTTCACGCATTTTTTAGGTTTCCTGTCTTGCTCTCGCCTACTGTTTTCCTTTTTCCGGACGAAGCTGAATTGCTGAATGCATGACACGGCACTGACGTAATGACAAGTGTGCGCGAATTAAATAGACGCTCCCTGCCGTCTGCTTTCTCTCACCTGCATGTGCTTCCAAGACAAACACAAACAAAACGTCAATTTGAGGAGAGTTGCAGATCCAATCGACACGAAATGAAGGACAAGCAGCAAGTAATTGACGAATTCAATGACCTCGTCAACATGACGGCGTCGGAGCTCGAATCCTGGCTGAAATCGGAGGATTCGGGTGCCGCTGGATGGACCAAGGACGACGATGGCGACGGCGAGACTGTCGGACACGAGAGCGGCAGAAAAATCACCGAGATTCTGAAGGCCAATCCTAACAAGACGGCGGACAAGTACACCGACGACCAGGTGGATCACATGCGTAAGGTTGTGGCGTACTGCAAGCGACACCTCGCGCAGGAAAAAGATGCGCTCGACAACAAGTCGGAGAGCGAGGCTAAGAAGAGCAAGTCGTACATCTCGCTGAAGAATTGGGGACACGATCCTCTGAAGAAGCAGGGCGGTGATGGCGGTAAAATCAAGGACGAGCATGAGGGAAAGGAGAAGGATGTAGAAGGGCAGGATGAAGAGAACGAGGACGATGCGGAAAACGATGGAGAGAATGGCGAGAATGACGAAGAGACGGGTGAAAAGCGCAAACGTCAGGATAAAAACCAAGGTCCAGCAGCCAAGAAAACGCGATCGCAAACAAGTAAGCTGCCCTCATACACCAAACAAATATCTCTCTGACAATGTGAAGATGGGAATAGCGGTAACTCTAAAGATGGTGATAAGAAGGAGTCTGATGCTGAGGAAGCTGAAGATGAAGACGGAGACGACAAGGACAGCAAACAGAAAAATGGCAATGGCAACAAAAATGCACCCAAACCTGGTGAGACAGTAAGCTGGGATTGGGGCAACGGGCAGCCTGAGGGCAAGGTCCTTGACGTCAAGGAGAGCAAGCAAGTAATTCCTATTCTGGAGCTGATTTAGTCGATGTTAACAAATGTATAGAACCTCCATTACGACCAAAAACGGCAACGAAGTCTCGCGAGACGGCAGCAGCCAGGACCCCGCTGTGGTGCTCGACACGGGCAAGAGCAAGGCCATTAAGTCGAGCCACGAGCTCAATGAGACGTCTGCATAAAAAAAGGGCATGTATACAGGAACTGACCTCACCGTTCCAATGACTCGAATGATTGTGTACCAAGTGCAATGCGACACATGTTTGGATAGAAATGAATAGGGTAATATACAAGATATAACATTCCTTAGTTCCTATCGACCACTGTGTCTCCGTCACCTTGACCTTCATCTTTGGTTTGTTCACCTTTGTTTCTCTCATGACGCAATTTACGTTATGATTCTGGATTACTTTTTCGTGGTCGTGTGAAGTCGCGTCTTTCGGCGCGAGTGCGTGGCAAATCTTCGACACTTTCTGCCCGCCGTTGTTGTGGGCGACCTTCGAGCCCCCCCGCAGACTTGGCATATATGAAGCTGACATACCATAGCATCCCGGCCAAAGACCGAGACCGAAATATAAGCAGATTTATAGACCGCGCTGGGCTCTGAAAATATTACCGCGGTCTCTCCTTACATCTCTGCTGTGGCAGAGTTGGCACAAAGACACAGACAATGAAATGACATGCGCCTACACAGAATCACAAATTTATAATCACGTTCTGGCTGGAATATCATCTCGAATTGGGTTGACTCCTTTGGCACTTCACCCATCTACAACTACTTCTAGGTACGCGCACCTCAAGCCCGGGTTCATTATGGAATATATAGCCGACCCTTGGCCGAGTATGCCAGATGGCACCGACTTTGACCGAAAGCAACTCTTAAGCCTAGTTCTCAGTGGCCAAAGTCGTTTCACGGATGCCTATGTGGTTGAATTGCTTATTGAAGAGATAGAGAAAAATCTCAGTGCGGCGGTGATTGACACACCGTACGTCTCGAACCGTTAGGTGAGATCTCAGTCGACCGATCGACACCGAGCGCGACTTGAAAGCATTGAGCAAAGGCTTCCATATCACGCTGTCGGACAACCTGAATGTTGTAACGCGCTTGGTACCTGGCCATATCAATGTGCTTAGATCTAATGACTTTATAATCTATGTGCGATCAAGGCGGGAAAGACGCACGCCTCCTCTGGTTTGCGTTGCATGCTCGGCGGGGCGCGGATCTACAGACGTGCTCTCGCGAGCTGGGAAGCTGAGCTGAGATGCATGAGACTGAAGGAGCTTTCAGGGTGCAAATCACAACAAATTATAAGAAGCAAGCAGACCTCGCGTGATAGGCTTGCAAGGTCTCGCTGATAAGCGCGAATATATTTGAGGCGTATGATCCGAACATTTATTGAAGGTCGTGGCTTTTTTTCTTCTCTTTCATGTCTGTGTCTATTCTGCTAGTGATGAACGTCGTGCGCGACTTTTTTTTTGATGCTTGATGTTCTATTATCCATATGAAACATGATATCACTGGCCAGCCGATTTGAATTTCGGACGCGGCCGAGCAGCACACCCCGCCTACTGCACTCTCGACAATGCAGGCATCATATCCTGCTGATCATATACCGAGGTCCGCAGCCTCCAGGCTTTGTTTGTTACTGCACCTCTTCAATCAAGGGCGCGATATACCTAATTCAGAGCCTGATTTCATCCCCACTGAAGATTCCTATCGCTCTGCGTCCCTCCGGCCTCTCTGTTGTTCCCCGCGTGTCGAGTGCCTTTTCTTTTTCCTCCTTGAACAAATAGTCGTTTCTTATTTCTTGACAAATCTATGCCATCTTTTCTCCCCAACCCCTCGACACAGCACAACCACCCCGCCCGCAAAGTAAATACGGAAGGACACTCCGACTGTCATGGAAAACGCCATCGCGTGCCGGCCTGCCCCGGACCAAGGTCCTGACGTCTTCGCCAACGCTAGGGCCCTGTACGGACTCATCTGGGGCCGCAGTGCCTTTGGCGGCGGCGTCATAGCGCAGGCGCTCTCTGCCGCGCAAGCAACCATTCCCGCCTCCTTCGTTGTCGAATCCATGCACTGTCACTTCTTCGTCGGCGCCGAGGCTGGGGCGGACGCGCCACCGCTGTACTCGCGCGTCGAGCGGCTGCGTGATGGTCGCAGTATTGCCACGCGATCTGTGCGCGCGTATCAAGATGGCGTATGCAGGTTTGCTGCCATGCTGACCTTTGGCCGGATCGATGGTCGCGGGCCGAACATGCTGGAGCATCAGCCGGTGTCGCCGGTGTCTGCAGGGGTGCTTGCCGCGATCAAAAACTGGGAAAGAGGAGTCGAAGAAGGAGAAGTAGAAGGAGAAGGGACGCGCTTACCGATGAACGAAGTGGATGTTACGTGTCCGTTCGAGTTCGTGCGTGTGCCAATGATGACGGTGGTCAAGGGTACAAGACCGGAGCAGGAGCGGTTGTTGTATCATATGAGGGCAAGATTCTCCGAGAAAGAGGATAGGAGCGGCATCAATGATGTGGTACAGCAGCAGCAGCACCTGGCGGCCCTAGCGTGCATGACGGACAGCGTTCTGGGTACGGTTGACCGGGTGCACAAGGCGTATCGACTTGGCAGCCCTGGGTATGTGGGAAGAGTCTTGGAGAGCATCTCCGATAAAAACCAGCGGGCGGCGGCGGCGGAATTGCTCGAGAAGCTGCGGCTTCAGGAAGTGACGGAAATAGAGCTGCGTGGCGGGGGCGAGGACCAGCAAGAGGAGACGGGGAGAAAGAAGGGGGTGAAACTGAATATGGAGATGATAGTAAGCATGGATCATACGATATATTTCCACAATCAAGAAAAGGTGAGGATGGACGACTGGCTTGTCTTGGAGACAGAGATGCCGTGGACAGGGCAGGAGCGAGGTTTGGCGATGGCGAGGGTGTGGACACGAGATGGCACGTTGGTCGCGACGTGCGTACAAGAGGTCCTAGTGAGGGTTGCGCGAGATGCCAATCCACGATTGTAATCAACGTCATCATCTATACATGTGGTATCAGCCGTAAAAGAGACTGTTGTGGCCACGATGGTAGGGACGATATAGCGCGAAGGACGAGCTTCATCTACAGATACAGGCAACGGCCAGTGTTGCCACCTCATTTTCTGATGAATCAATGAGTCTCGCTTCTTAGAAGACGTTATTTTTTTCATCAATGAAACACGCGTTGCCTGTAGGGATGACAAGGCTTTCCGCACGTCTCATTGTTTTGCATCCGGAAATATTAGAAGTCTCTTATCAAGCATTCTACGCATAATTGATCTCATCTCGAATCAAATTCATATCCTGTGAGCATAAGACCATCAAGAAACTCCAATACTAATTCGCATTCATATTATGGAGGCTAGCGCTACCAAGCTGAGAGAAGGTAGTGATGGCACAGTCATCATCTACTGGTAAGTATCACCAGCTCACGTCTCTCCCGAGTTTGTCTTGCAGAAGAGATCATCTGACCGTAGAGAAGAATTACTGCGGCACGATGAAGCTTCGCAAAATGAGTTAAATAAAATTGTTAAATAAGTTATAGAAAGGAATAAAATACCTATACATGGACGAACATGTTTGTTTGCCTTGTGGCGCTCGTTGCGCCACAATCTCCCAAAAGTTCTTTCCAAAGGCCCGCGGGTATCCTTTATTCGGCCAACAGAAGATCTTCTCATGCGCTGTAAACCACAAAGAATGTCAAAAAGGAAAAAAATAGTCTCCAAAAGTCAAGTACCTCCGCTGATCCCAACAAGCCTTTGGGCATGAGCAAAGCCGTTCATTAAGGTATTAAAGTCGAAAGAAACCCCATGTTTGTACCGGCCTTCATAGCCTTGTCCTTTGTGCTCTTTTTCTGTGGTGGTGGCGGCTGCATTTGCGGCTGTGCGTATGCATTTTGAGGAGCACCGGGAGGAGGGTAGTACTGCTGAACAGGCTGAGGGTTTGGCTCGTACGTGGGCTTGGAGCTAGTACAACCCATGATGATGAGTGCGATGGTGGTATGAGCGGTATCGATGTTGTGGTGATGCGTAAGTCGCGGGAGGAGGGAGTTACGATAGCGATTGTTGAGAGAGAGGCTTCTACCGTCGTGATGATGGAAGTCGTATGGAGGTATGGTGAGGCAGGCGCATAAATGTAGAACAGAGAGGCAAGGACCCAATATATAATAGAAGCAGATCTCGTCGCGAGAAAGAAAACTTATTCACATTATGTTGTGGTAACTTCCTGTCTCAGCCGGCACAACAAAGGCCAACCATCTTTCCCACGTCACAAGACAATTCGCTGAACTATAACCCCCCTGCTCGAAAAAAAAAAATCCGGCAAAGCGGCTGGCGGACAGAGGCCTTTGTGCTTGTGTTCCAACCCAGCATCGAAGTCTTCGCTACTTCATAGGACAGGGGGTTGAGAATATTCTCGCTCCGTCCTCCAGAAGTAATATCAGTGAAAAACGGCGCGACCAATCAAGAACTCGTTGCATTCAACTCATTTGCTCGAAATGCATTTGTGACGTCAATGACTGCTCTGCAAAACAGTGACAAACCTGAAAAGAGCAGGTCAGTCTTCTTTGTTCCTCTCTCGCCCGGCTGCGTCAGGGTCTGCACCCCGTCAGGCTGTCACGCCAATGCAGAGAGCCGGCAGAACGGCACAATAGCCTTGTGTGAATGTTAAATCGTGGAATGGGGGTATGCGCCTGACGTCAGTGACCTCTTGAGGTATAGGGATGTTGCCTCGAGAGCCTGGGCACGACTTGTGTTCCTAATAAGCTCTTTGTCGATGTGAATCTTAGTTGGGCGGCATCAGGGTTAGGTGACCTGCAGTATGCGAGCTACCCCTCATGAGGCTTCCGCCAATTAGAGAGGGGAAATAAGAAACTCTAGCCTCAAAAGTATCCTGAAATTGGGAAATCTCGTACAGCGGAGTTAACAGACGGCCATGCAAATGATGGACAACGGTCCAGGCATCGAACAGGGCTGTTATGTATGCGTCGAGACGTACTGTCTATGTTGGGTCTAGGGCACCTGTCTCGTAATTCCATTGGTGACGAGTTTGTTCCTGGTCCAAGCACAGGATGCATAGGATGAATGCTTTAGGGGGAGAGGGTTATTCTCCTTCATCGCAGGCTCGAAAGTACCAAACAAAATAAATTGATCATGTGGCAGACATGGCAGGGTTATACTTACAGTATACATACATACATATGTACCTACTGTATGCGTACCTCACGTACTATGTAGTACTGGACGGGCGAAATAATTCACGGGTTTTCGGGGACGAATTGCTTGGCAGATGTCTCGAATCATTACAATTTCTTGCTGGTTACGACGTAAGATTGTACAACGCAGCAAGCTACTTAAGGATGCCATGGCTTACTCATGCAGACCTAGTCGCCGCCCAACTCTCCTGGTTAGGCGTGTTTTTTCTTTATCCAACCCTTCTGTAACTAGGGTACGAGCTGGCTCTAAGCAGCTCCCGCACATGTCGCTCAGAACCGAGAGCGCGACGCGGATCTGAGTGGTACAGTATATATGTAGCATGAGAGTGCGTTTCTTGATGGACGCGGCGCCCCGCTCGCTTGGGTAGGTATGCTCCTGATGCCGTCCAAACGACGATGCTTCAATCTGCAAACGCGCTGACAAGCCAAGTAGTGACGACAATCTCCTGATATAATGCCCAGCTGTGAAAATACGCACATGTCTCCGATATCACCGTCCGGGACGATTCCAACGGCAGTGCTGCGGACTTTGTTCCTCGAGTCCATTCAATTTCTTCGTTGGTGACTCAGAGCGCTGATAGAAAACGGCTCTTCTGGTTAGTCTGTCACCGGAAAGGACATTGGTCGTTGGGCTCCGCACAGCATACAGCTGGTCAGAAATTGGAGCCCCATTGCGGCTTGAGCCATTGCTAGATCATTGATTGATGAACCCCGTCTATCGTTCGGCCCATCATCGCCTCCGCGGCAGTCCGGCTTCCGTCTTGGCTCCATCAGTTTCCGGACACGACGGTGTGGGGTAACGGCGCCCTACAACACGGCCATGTGGGATGGCCTGTAGTTGACAAAAATAACGACCGGTCTATGCACTTTCATTCCTCAGGAGACTGTGCCGTTGTTTTGCTCGGCATCTCAGTGCTAAATATGCAACACCACGCTGTCCGCTCTCCGCGGGCCGCGACGACTTGGCGATAGCAACATTCATACCGCTGGATTTGGCTAATATGCATCAACGTTCTTACTGCGCGATTTGTCCGTCGTATGGCTACGTAGCCTCCTTCCGATCGTGACTATTCGCGCCGTAAAAAGTATCGGAACAAAATCCTCGCCTTGCCCTCGACCTTAACGTGACGCCTCAACACAATCCATACAAGCAAAGCAGACTCCTTTGTCGCCGTCATCATGTCCATATCCGACCGCCTCACTAAGCAAACTTTCGACTACATCATCGTCGGTGGCGGAACGGCGGGATGCGTCATTGCTAATCGCCTTTCCGGGTACCTGCCTGGTAAGCGGATTCTCATGATTGAAGCTGGCCCGAGCGATATTGGTGACGACCGCGCTCTCGTTCTTAAACAGCGTCTGGAGATGCTGGGAACTGATTTAGACTATGGTTATACCACCGTTGAGCAGCCAATGGGTATGTTACCGCAACTTCTCTCATCGCACGCGAAGGACTTCGGGGACGGTCTGAGCTGAATGAATGGCTTTCTTGAAGGCAACAGTCACATTGTACACTCGCGAGCCAAAATTCTCGGCGGCTGCTCTAGTCATAATGACATGGTTTCAATTCGCACGCCGCAATATGATCTCTACAACTGGGAAAGGCTTGGGTGTGACGGCTGGTCTTTTGACCTTTTCAGGCGCCTGCAGAGCCAGCTTCTGATAACAACTCACCCATCTGCCCACCCTCGCGACCAGAATCAGCTGGGCAGGGATTGGCTTCTGTCCACCCATCGTGCGCTCGGCTTGCCGCTCGTGAAGGACTTCAACAAGCTCGTCGCCTCGGCCGGCGGTCTGACGCAGGCTGCAGGCTGGACGCCGCTCGCGTACAACCCTGATAGCGGCTGGCGGGTCAGCGCGAGTATCGCCTATATCCACCCGATTCTTGACGGTGAAGGACGTCAGACGCGGCAGAATTTGGAAATCTTGACCAGCGCGTGGGTGTCGCGCATCAATATCGAGGGAAATGTGGCAACCAGCGTCGATGTCACTCTAAAAGATGGATCGACACAAAAGGTGCACGCAAATAGCGAAATTATTCTCTGTGCCGGCGCCATCGACACGCCCCGTCTCATGCTACTGTCTGGCCTTGGCCCCCGTGCTCATCTAGAGCAAATAGGAATCACAACGATCAAGGACATCCCCGGCGTCGGAGAGAACTTGCAGGACCATCCTGCTACTGTAGTTGTGTACGATCTTGTCGATCCTGTGCCTGAGGCAACGGCTACGCACTCTGATGTTCTGGCTTTCATCCGCCATCGTCCATTCAACTGGGCCGGCGGGGATGGCAACCTCCCTGACCTCCTGCTGCACACATGGGCACTTGACCTTTGTGATGACACCCGTCGCCTTGGCTATGACGTGCCCGCGAATCCCTTTTGTTTCATTCCCGTGACGCTACGACCGCGCGCGCGGGGACACGTCCGGCTTCGATCGACCGACCCGCAAGAGATGCCTGCCATTGATTTTGGCTACTTTAAAGACACCGACGGCTACGATGCCGATGTGCTTGTTGCGGGCATCAAGGCGTCGCGCAAGATTGCCCAGTCAGAGCCGCTTAAGAGCTGGATCAGGCGCGAGGTGGCCCCCGGGCCGGAAATCACGTCAGACGGTGATCTCGACCAGTATGCTCGGGCTGTTGGAAGCACAATCTACCACCCTGCGTGTTCGACCAAGATGGGCAACTTCGAAAGAGATCCGCTGGCTGTTGTAGATTCGAGACTTCGAGTAAGGAACCTACAAAATCTGCGGATTGCCGATGCGGGCGTCTTTCCCGCCATGATTACCACGAATCTCATGCAGACAGTACTGGCGGTGGGCGAGCGCGCGGCTGAGCTGATTGCTGAGGACGCAGGTTGGACCGGTCTCAGTGCGCGACTATAACCTGACCACGACGGTCTTCTGCACGAATGAGGTGTCGGAAATCGTCGGGTAAATAATGAAAGTTCGTCAGGCTATGTGGCGACCCCAGATTTATACGCAATTGAGACTTTCAAAATCTAGACCTGCGCAACTAGAAAAATATCCTACTACGGTGCCAGATGGATACGACAATTTGTCTGAAGTCTACTAGGCTCGTGAAAATCCTCAACTGCGTCATCGGCTACAGCTATACCTATAGTGATCATTCTTGGATTCTCAGAACTGTAACGTACTCACGGCACATGCATGTCGCTACCATGTCGGAATATTCTCTCGTCTGACAATAGACGTCAATTTTCTCGCCCCGAGGAGCTGTCTTTAGCCCTGCAAGTCACCGAGATTCTCCAGATTTGGAGAAGGGATGGTAAGACTACGATTCTTATATGAGCGGGCTGTTAAGTCGTAGTTTATAGACTAGGTTATCCTATCATCAGCGAGGAAGGTAAGCGCAACAGGTTTTTGGTGTCGGCTAGAGAACGCTTGTTAATGACCGCTTACTGCATGAGCATTTATGTCACTAAACGTAAGAAGATCGCGGTTAAAACATTCGGGCAAGGAGTTGAGTCTCAGGCTGGTCTATGTCAGCTTCCTTTTATACCAAAATTTCGCCGCCCAAGAAATTCCGTCGGCTTCGGATGCGCCTTGAGCCACTGCTCCCCACTATAAGTGATAGAATTGTGCAGCAAAAAACTGGTAATTTTCCCATTCAAATCTAGAGCAGCAGTTTAGTCGTTCCGATTTGCATGATTGACCTGCACCAGCTGATTACCTTCCAAAGTCATGCCTTGTCCTGGCTGGAGGGACCAATGATCGGTGCGCTCATGTACCAAGAGCAAGTCACCAGGCACCGGGGTACCTTGAAAGATCAGCATTATGTACTGTATGAGCTCTGCCCATATTGTAGTGAACCTTTTGCTACAGATTATACCGTAACGTCTTGTTCTCTTGATAATTGAGCGACGAGCCGCTGCTGATACGGTGAATTCGGCCGCATGGACGCACCATTCGGAGCTATCTCACATCAGTTTAGCCAGCTATTATTTTCGCGTTCATGTCGCTCAACTTACCCTCATATGTGTGCGGCTCGAGAGCCTTCGCGCGCACCATACCATCCTTGACGTGAATGTCAAACATGAACCGATGCGGCGACCATGGCCGCAGCTTTACCTCATGACCGCTATTGACTCGAAAAAGATTTTTAGGGAAATGACGGTATACTCCGATTAGCCTTTTCATGATACGAGGCACTGTGGTTCTCAACGGTTTTCAGAGTCATACAGTCGAACGAGAGATGAGAAGAGAGGTGTACGCTACCGCTTGAAGAATAGTGATCAGTCTTATGTAATTTTCGATGCCTTACAAATGTGTATGTACGTCAAATATACAGCGAGATTGCTTCAGTTGAATGGCATATTAATATGTTATATATTTAAGTTAGTAACTCAGGTTTGTAATACATTTCATCTTTGATGAATTAATTTTGTCCATTCATGCCATTTTAAATGCTAAGAAACACGTATCGAAATTGCAACCTCACCTTTCACGAACAGCCGGATCGGCTGCGGAAGCACACCTATCCTCTCGATATTAAGTAGAAGACACAAGGTAGTAAACGTTTTATTTGAATCCATCTAAGTTTTTGTTCCTGATTATCATTCTCGTCGGTAGTATTTTCTTTTTCGGTCTGCGGAGGATATCAGGATTGCCAAGCATTGACAAGAACTTCGCCGCTGCCCTCGACTCGTTAGCTCAATATGAGAAGTCAACACTCGGTAAATGATGTAGCTATTCCAGAGGCTGTTTGGGCGTCAATTGCCGTGTGGATTGCGCAATACTAAGACGATTGAGCCTTGCGGGCATCCAGTAAATAATGCAGCTGGTGAATGATGAAAGCATGTTACATCACCCAGTTTCACACGCAACACAAACACCCCAAAAACCGGTGAATGTAAAGTAAGCTCTCCATTCACCTTATTCATTACGCAAACAAACGCGTTTGCATGAAACGTGATAATTGACTCGTTCCTTAGACCGAGTATAAGAATGACCAACCTCGTTACTACCTTCGACATCACTCGCTCTCTCTTGACATTTTGTATTTCACACTTATACACCCATTTTACTTTAAGATCACTTTCAGACTTTCAGCCATAATGAGCGACACGTCCGACGCAGCCACCACGACCGAACAGTTCCACGACGCCACTGACTCGCAGCTTTCTGAGCAGCGAGTCCGTCTATGTGTCGGCGAGCAACTCTTCATCACCACTAGGCAGACCCTAACCTCCGAGAGCGCATTTTTCACGGCCATGTTTTCAAGTCGTTGGAACAGCAAAGACGACGACGGAAGTTTCTTTGTCGATGCCGATCCCTCCCTCTTTGTGCATATACTACGCTTCCTACGCCATTCGACATTCCCCCTATTCTACGATAAAGCCAAGGGTCACGACTATGGACTATACGTTTCTTTGCTGAGCGAAGCTCGGTTTTTCGGCATACCGCGCCTGGAGCGCTGGCTCGAGCTGAAACACTATCACGGAGCCGTGAAGATTATTCACAGCGTCGAGATCTATGAAGATCGTGACTCCATCAATCGCATGCATGGGAGCTTTTCGGCTGATGTCTCCATCGATGTTCACCCTGCATGGACCAAGAAAAAGGTCTACATTTGTCCGCGTGGCATATCGATTCACAGAGGGGATCGCGCAAGATGCGGCAGACAATGCCAGAATGCTCAGGGAGATGATCCTATCGAGTACGAGGACGAGTTTGCGTGGGAAACGATGGTTGTGAGGAAAAGCACTGTTATTGATGCGGACGCTTGTAGACTGAAGGAGGATGATCAGCACTAGGCACCTTCTGTCTTTCGATTAAGATAGTTTTGATGAGCTGTGAGCTCTTATTACACACACAGATATCAGTTGCCATCAGCAGTGAAAGCCCTCTAGCTCAGAGACGAGAACACGAGTTTCTATAAAAAGAAAGAGCTATGCGTGCTGTTAAAGTAGAATGGTAAATTGCTATTTTGTTCTCGACAGGTATGCATGCTCTGACTGTAAAAACTCTTACCATTTTGCGGCCAACATCGTGTTCAAACATTACATTCATGAAGACATTAGTTGAATTTTGATTGTAGGGGGATTCTCCCTGACCCTTACAGTGACCGTTCTCATCCATGTTGGGCCGGCCACGCGAATGGCGCTCACAACAGTGATCATTATACCGATCAGCGCCATGGTAGGAGCTATACCGTCTGACAAGCCCGTTGACTGACTGACGAACTATGTAGATATAGGAGTGCAATGAGTCTGCCGGATGAACAAATAAGTGGTCAGACTGGTACCCGTTGTTGTTTTGAGAGCGGACTTACGCGGTCAGATCTGTGACCAGATTGCTGATAAAGTCATTACTCTCGTCGGCGAGCACGGATTCGACTAAGACTGAGAAAACAGCTTCCAATAAGGGTAGAGTTCATTTTCGAGCGAGAAGAACTTGAAATATCATCGAGATTCTTATGTTAAGCAAGTTCTTATGTTTGCTTAAATTAAGGTGTCTTCCTTCTTATGGAAGATCAATATTGAAACTGTCACTCCGAGGAGTCTTGAGAGTGAATTGTCACAAAGTATGCATTCAGCCAATTCTTGCCTTTATCGCATGAAAAACGCTGGAGAGAATTCTCTTTCACAGTGCGTTATCTTTCACCTACTCGAGCTCCTGCATGGAGAAACGAGTCGGAGGGCGGCCGAGACATGTAACTCAGCCATTGTACGCGCATAAAGCTCTAAAACATATGTAGCATTTCTCCAGAGCAAGCCCGAATTGTTGTATTATTTGTTCCGTAATAGTGAGCACAACAACCCCATATCAGAGTCGCTGACGGCCTTGAGCCATCCAAAATTGGCATCACTCCCTGTTACTCAATTGCGCTCATTGAGCTACCGACAGCCGCAAAAGCGCATCATACCAGGCAATCAATTTTTTCGCTTATCCAGGCCGTTGTTTGGCAAAGTTTCGGCTTGCTTCAAGTTTATCGGTGCGCCCTTGGCTGCAGCTTCTCTCGTCACCTTGCAGTTCGGTCACACGTCAGACGTGGGCTTCCTCTGTCCGCTCTACAGCTCGTACTCAACTTGATGAGATTGCTTTCCTGCAAGACGCCCCGCAGCTATCTCAGCCCCCCTCTCCTTTTTCAGCTTGACGCGCACGAGAGCTTTTGTCGAGTTGCATGCACTCGAGGTCACTAATAGTCAAAGCCGTGATGCAAGTGTTTGTTACTGCTTCACGTCTGGGCTAGCATCGCTTGACTCAATATTATTTATTGTCTAGCTATGTTTTTATTCGCTTTATATGGTGGACTCCAGAAGAGACGCGGTCGGTCTTCATTTAATTGGCTTAAAAAAAAAATAAAAGACTTGCTTCATGTCACGATCAGATTTGGGATTGTCACAGCATTGGCAGTTTTTCCATACTTGAAATATTAGATAGAACCGATATCATGTGGTCGCCGCAGCTTTTTCGAGCTTCTCAACCTCAACCTTCCATCCATCCACACTCCCCCCATCAAGCCGCTCACTGCGGGCGCTCATAACCCGGACAAGTCTCCTGCACCACCATGCCGTCGTAAATCCCATTGATCTCACTTATGCTTCCCGACTTGCCCGTGACGTTGAACCCTTTATCCACCGGGCCGTACAGGAACCACGAGCTCATCGGCTGCGCCCGCACATAGCCGCCCTCGCCCTGCGCCTCGGTCCTATTCACGCCCACGTTGCCCGCCAGCAGCTTCGCGTCCGTGTTCGTGCCGCGCTGCGGGAAGTCCAGCATCTTCATCGGCACCGTCGCATATCCCACCGGCAGGTTGTCCATGGGCTGCGGCACGTACGACACGCCGTCGAGCTTTGTCACTGGCGGCCAGATCTGCTCCTCGTCCTTCGGCACGCGCAGCTTGCCATCCTCCATCCAGTGCAGGAAACCCGTCACCCAGCCTGTCACAGTGTACTCGACAGGTCCCTTTCCACACGTAGGGTGGTGCTCCGCGCGCACAATCTGCGACCAAAACGACTTGACGTCTTCGCTGCTAGGCTCGTCAAACGTCTTGACGAACCTGCTAAAGATAGGCTTCAGGCTCGCCGCGTAGTCCTCTGCCTCGACGCCAAACTCACGCAGCCTGTCCAGCTTTCCCTGCAGCTGCACCCAGTCTTCCCGGCTGCCGAGCAGCGTCACCTTGGGGAGGCCACAGATAATCCCCCCGGAAAATGTAAAGTATCGCTTCATCAGCCCCATGACGAGCACCGTCGCCGTCGTACCGTCCTCCTCGCCGCTGGTGCTGAAGCCCGGCATGATCCAGCGCAGCAGCCAGTCCGTCTTGACCCGCTCCTGGATCGCTCCCGCAAACGCTTTGATCACTGCCTGCCACGAGAACTCCCGCACCTCGATCTCACGCTGACCGGAGAAGTCGACAAACAGGTGGCGCAGCTCCTCCGCGTGGGCGGATATGTAAAAGTTGAGCTGGGCGAGTACCTCAAACCAGACCTCGTCCGGGCGCAGCACCAGGTGCTGGTGCTGAGCCCAGGCCTCGAGGGCGCCGCGCACGACGCTGCCAGAGGAAGGGTACACGGTGCCCTCAGGGAAGACGGCGACGTTGTCCTCGTTCTCGCCGAAGGCCGTGTAGGAGGAGAGCAGCAGGCTCGCATTGTAGGGCGTGTGCGGGCTTACCTCCTCTGGGCAGCTACGCGCCCAGAGCTGCACGGCAGAAGTCACGGCGGGGGACTTGTTGAGGGGTAGCGCGGGCACGTCGTTGACGGAGACGGTGATGTCGGCGGCGGCGCGGAGGGCGGAGAGCGCGGCCGCCACAAGGAGTGTGGTCTTGACCATGGTTGAGTGCCTGGAGAGAGATATGTAGTCTCTAGGTAGGCCTATGAGGAGTAAGAATGCTGATGATGCGGACTGGAACGTAAATGTCTATCGGGGGATTAGAGATCTATTTATGTTGAACAACACATTGTGTTTACCGTGTTCGCGCCTTCCTAGTGAGTCGGCGGCGCACAAGTGAGACATTGAACTCCATTCCTGCGACAAGTCATCTATTCCCTCGCTACATCAGGCGTCATATTTTTCATACAAACATCATGATTCGGCAGCTTTTTCCTCGTCATATCGATAATGGGTCAGACCCGTGCAGTTACGAGGCAAAAGTTCCATGCTGGTTAGCCCACGATGCATACGCATAGATTGCCTGCATCAGCCAGTTTTTCTCCCCACTGCGCGCCGCGTCGTTTCTTTTTTTTCTTTCTCGTCACAAAATATAACTCATACCCCCTTCTGCTATTACCATTCGCTTAACGACGGAGTTTTCTGCCCACAATAACCATCTCATACTCTGATAGAGTGCAAGCGTGGCATGACTGCCCTCGCTAGGTCATGCAGCCGAAATCAGACTATTGGAAATAGAAGGCAAAGTTCCTGCAGATACCGTTACAATCCAGGTAGCCATGGAAAAAATTTCATCGTGAAATATCCACATTACAGGATGCATCGGGCCCGGATCGCGGTGACAGTGTAGGGGAAAAAGTGTGATCGCAGTCGCAACATCACACAATTTGGCCTTTGCGTCATACTATATCGACGACTCGATATGAGGTCGTGCGCAAAGTCATCCGCCGTGGGCCGTGACGGCAACCCTCGGGCTACCCATCAGCTCGATATACCAAGAGAGAATATATTGCGGCTTATGCACGTGTAAATGACAGAGTACTGTTTTCCAGTTGACAGGTTACATACATGGTACACCAGAGATGCAGTATTGGTAGGTTGGGACTTCTTTGATGCGCTTCTTCTCGGCCAATATTCAACCTCGTACATATGCAATCTAGAAGAGTCATGGCAACCTGGAAAAGTGCTAAGAATATATGCAAATTAACATGAGTTAACATGTAGCTATCTATAATCGGTACATGGATTACTTTTCCAATCTTACGACTCACTTCTCGGGCCGCCTGCCTGCACCGTAGGCTACACAACCACCATCAGCCCCGTCACACAATCATCACGCATATCAGTTCCTGGCCACCTCAGTTTCTCTGCGCAGGACAAACAGGTAGGGGGGGGGAACTGGTGCAAACAGCTCTTACTTGCTCGATATACACATCTGCCCTACCATAAATCGTCTATGCCGCCGCATACCAAGACATCAATTGCGATGCAACGGGCGTCACATCTATTACGACAGCACAAATCACTGAATGGTGTTGCAAACTTGTCATACATCGTGAATTTTGCAAACTCCGGCTATCATGCTAAATCTATAAACGCCATCCGGGTATTTTTACCAAAAGTCCTGAAGAAAATCACAGCTTAGGCCGTGTACCATGCAGTCACTCGCTGCTGTCAGCCTGAACTCGCTTCACCACCTCGACAAGCTGAGGGTAAATCTTTTCCGAAGCCTGCACCCCGCAAACCTTGGCAACAACATCCTCGGGCTTGTTATCAGCCATGATCGTTGCGAGCTCCTTCGACTCCTCATCATCCTCGACATTCTGGAAGCGGAATGCCATCTCAATAGCATCCAAGAGGTACTTGATCACGCCGCCGGACTCGGCAATCTCGGCAGCAGGCCCAACAAAACGCTCCTTTCGAGAGAGTTTGCGCAGGGGGGCACGGCCTACACGTTCAACGGCATCCTCAAGATGAGGATTACCAATGCGCTTGATAATCTTGTCCACATAGGCAGTCTGTGCCGCCTCGTCGATGCCGTGCTTGCTGACAATCAGGCCCTTGGTCTCATTCAAAGCACCGCGAACCTCTGCCATAATGCTCTTATCTTGCAGGGCATCATAAACGGTGCGCTTTCTACGGTTGTAGCCGTGGTAGGCGGCGGTGGCATGACTGGTGTTGACTGTGAAGAGCTTGCGCTCGATAAAAGGGGCCAGGTTGTCAACCCAGTTGATCCCCTCGATCTTAGGGATGCCGACGTCCTCAAAGGGTGTCTTCTCGACAACCCACTCGAAGAACTTCTCGAGTGTCACATCGAGACCGGCATTGGGGTCCTGTGCGGGGACAATTCGGTCAATAGCCGAATTGGCGTAACGAGCACGGGCGTGGTGATCCTCGAGGCGATTCTCGGGCGTATTTTCGGGTGCCTTGATGAACTCGGCAAGGGTATCCGTGGCACCAATGGCATTCTCGCAGGCAATGACGGCGAGGGGCTTGAGACTATCCGATCGTCGATCAATGCCCTTGGCGATGACGGGTGCAATGAACTTGAGGACACGGGGACCGACAGAGCAGGTGACAATGTCAGCAGTGCTAATCTCTTCAATGAGTTCCGCCTCGTGTGTCTTGGAGTTGATGGCACGGTAGTTGGTGATTTTGGACTCGGTAGTGCCTTCGACACCAACTTCAATGACACGGTACGAGGAGGCAGCATTGATGGTGTCGATCAAGGAGTCGACCACGTCGGCAAAAACGACCTCATAGCCGGAGTTGTGGAGGAAACAGGCAACAAAGCCACGACCTTTTCGTTATGTCAGCGTTGCGCACTCGTCAGAATGGAGACCCGGTTTGCATGGGGTTGGTGGGCATGGTAGCCATGACGCGCAGCGGGTAGCAATCAGCCGGACGAAGCCGGGGGCAGCATCCGCGTTGCGTCGGTGGAATAGAGAGTGCAAACAACTAGTTACTTGGAAGCGAAACGACTTACCGATATTGCCAGCACCGAAATGAACAGCCTTGGGCGCCATGATGAGAGATTTAAATTCAAGAACTGAGACGAATCAAGCTATTCGTTGAATCGAGAGAGTAAGAGTAGAGTTCGACGATCTTGTACGAAAGGTATAAGTAACCGCAGTTGATATAACAAGAAAACTGGCAATTAGGCAAATGAAAGAGGCCTCAAGAATTGTTTTTTTTTTTTTTGGGGCGAAGAGAAATCGAAGCGGTTGAAAATGCTTGGGGGAGAGGTAGCTGGCTGAGGTGAGAATGAGGGGGATTCTCGAGCGAGGCGGGGAGACTTTATAAGGAAGGCACGATTGAGTGACTTGCAGCAAGTACGGATACTAGACCCTTCGCGTGAGCTGGAACTTGATGGAAAAGTGGTACCTTCCTCACAGCTGCGGGAGAAACAAAAGGGATTTTTTCGGAGTTTTTTTTTTTTTATTTACTCGGTACTAATTTTCGAACGTATTTCTGCGTCTTTTTCGGCGCTGGGCGAGCAGCGAACTACGTCAGGCACTAGATTAGTAGTAGTGCTACAAAATAACAAAGTACCGCCGGCGGACAGCATACACGGAGGAGTACGGGACGCAAGCTATGCATCGTCACATTCGCAATCCATGACGGCGTCCGTGGTGGCGTGAAGCACAGATCCGTGATTGGTTGAGTGGGACAGACATAACTGGGTCACCGTAACCTACGGTGGTGCTTGGGTGGGACGCTAGACAGCCGTGTTGTCTTGTCCGACGTTGCCATTTGGCCGACGTGAAGCCCTCCGTTTCACTCCACTCATGCTGCGCCCTGCAGCGCACTGCCCGCCAGTGATGATAGGCCTGTAGATACGGCGTTACGTAGTAGTAGCATGTACATACATAATTTAATGGCTTATTTTTTCTTTTTCTTTTCGATTCCCAACCAATGAAAAGAGAAATGGCATTGCGTTTTGACTGCTTTGTCTCCCTTGGCACCTCCCGAGATAAGTGAAGCGTTGAAACGTCATGATGCGCACTAAGCCATGGCGTTCGTTGCACATGTCGCCCCTCATCGCAGGAATGCAAATCGAAAAATTTTTTGCCGTGCGTCTTCCCTTCTCATCCACGTGCACCACGGCTGCTCTTGACGATGGCTTCATGTGACGACACCAGTCAAGACATGTTTTAGTTTTACTTTTAAGTCGGCTAGTGAGGCTAGTTTCTTCAGTAGTTCTGCGGCTCAATGCCACCGGGATATGCATAACGGCTATTGAAACTCATTCACATCGCCGTTTCATATGCTTCATTTATCTGCAACGCAAACGCGCCACGATACAATCAACCCTGGGAGTGCAAAGAGGGGTCCTCTTGGGAAAAGCCCCTCACTCAAGCCGGCACGGCGGGGGGTCTCTACAGATAAACACGGCTGCAGCGCCATGACGTAATTCGAGGGTCAAACCGTCCGGCTCAGAAGATAAAGCCCGCAAATCTGTAACTAGTGGCACCATCATGATTCGAGTCTGCTTTTCGATGTACCTGACGCAATTCTTCCGTGCACTAATACAGCATACACATCTCGCACATTCCTCGACCGGTTTTCGCTTGACCCCATGCCCTTGTACCCGATGCCGTGGACATGACCAGTACAGTCCAACGAAAAATGTGGTTCACAATGCGTAGACAGTATGGAGAAGCGCGGACAGCCCAAGAACACCTGGTACCAAATCAGGCAAAGATGTCATGAGGGGTCGAGCTAGATATCAGACAGACAAAGCCTCGTGAAAAGCTTCAATTCTATTCTAAATGAAATCTCTGATCAAATGGCGAGACAGGTCCATTCACTCCTGTATACTAGTAGTTTCGCTTGTTGAGTTGTTTCGCCAAGCGTACAGCATGCAAGCCACACTCATACGAAAGAGCGAAAATGCATTGTTGGGGCTAGCTGGATGCTCTCGAGCCGCAAATATCCTTTGTTTGGCGCCCAACCCTGAACTCACCGTTACTGTAGGTACCTCTCTACTATTCAAACATTTAGCTACCTTGTACAGAGGCAGGTGCTGTCTGGTTGCGAGCACTGTTTTACAAGTTATGGATCCCTCTCAACGGAACACGTCACATTGCTCACCACTTTTTTCTTCTTCTTTGAAGAAATGTAAATTGTCCGTGCTTTACAGCAATTGTCCTCAAACGAACGAAAGAACAGATTCTAGACCAAGCCTATGAACATCGCCAAGTTCCCAATGCCTCCTTTGAGCCGTTGCCGCATATCCAATGTTATGCTATGATTACCCAGGACCCGTCTACAGTTACATACATACATCTTTGCGTGCACACCGGTCCTGTTTCCATAATCCCGCCGACGCTAACGGCCTATGCGCGAAAATCTTACAGGGTCAACTTCAAAATGAACAATGCATCCTGTATATACCGCAGCAGATTTACATTGATCTATATTCCTACTATTCGTATCTTACGTTGCTCATCTCCCTTCTTCCGAGCCCACTTCCGAATCGTCTGTTCCTTTGCTATCAACCTAAGCTAATATCCGAACTTGCATCAAGCGATACTTTATCGAGAAGGATCATTCACGTCTCAACACGATTTCAAAGTAGCACTACCGTCGTCATAGGTACTTCAAGTACACGCAAAATTAGGACAAAATTAGCATCCTATCATTTGTCAGGCATAGCGTCTCAAGTTTGAACGTCTCATTGGAATACATAGGTCAATCGAATTCCCCTTTTTTTTAATTTGTTACGTGGCCGTTTTCCTCTTCACTTTCACACCTATAAAATGTTCCTATATTAATTACTTGCTACCCTCGCCAACGAATATCCGCCATCTCGCTTAGATCCCCCTTAGCCACGTGAGATGCATGGGAAACGAGCAATAATCCATCATTTCTAAATATCTCTCGCTTTTCCCTTACTTCCGCACGTGGCTTGATGCTTTATACATATCGATGAGGGATGGTCAACAATACCCTCTACCACAAACCTTTCCCGCCGCTACTACCGCAACCCTCACGGCCTAGTCCCCCGCCTACCCCCTTCCCCCTTCATTTCTGAATGTATCATCGGATAATTCCTTATTTCACTTAGCATCAGCTTGTGAACATTCGTGGAGGAACAGACAATTCCAGGAGAAGATGAAATTTATATGGAACAAAACACCCTGTACCACATGCGGTGCTTCTTCATCTCAAGCCCGTCCTCGCCATAGCGAAAAGAGGAGCCCAGAACTTATAACTTGTTCATATGCATTATAGCTTTTGGTCTTATACTCTACTTATTGGGCCTTGTACATGAAAACGCCATCTACGGCGTTACCTCGTCGCAAGACGGCACTACCGCTTTCGTCATTGAAGAAGAGCTAGATAAGTCATTGCACATTCTCGGCCGCGGTAGGCTAAGACGAAAAACCTACTATTATCATTTCGCGTCTTGCCGATCAGTTACGCGCATCGTCGATTAGCTGAACATATTTGACTCGAAACGTTCAACTACATGTTCCTTGCTCGCAATACGGTGCTACAGGTACCCTCATTACCTCTAGATTTTTGAGTACTTCTTGAAAGCGCTCAGCAGACCGCCGGTAGAGGCGTCGTGACCTTGACCTGCGCCAGACTCATCAATCTCCTTGAGAATTTTCTTAGCCAGTACCTTACCCAGTTCGACGCCCCATTGGTCAAAGCTGTTGATGTCCCAGATAGCACCCTCGGTAAATGTCAGATGCTCATAGTAGACGATCAGCGCACCCAGCTCAGCAGGACCAATGTGGCCACCGACTAGGATAGAAGTTGTTGGTCGGTTGCCCAAAAAGCGCTTGTGAGGCACCAGATCTCCGGTCGTGCCCTCAGCCTTGACTTCATCATCCGTCTTGCCGACCATCAGAGCTTCCGCCTGTGCAAGATAGTTGGAAGCCAGCATCTTTTGGTGGAGATTATCTGTGACCGGATTATGCGACCGTGCCGCCAGGATGAAATCGGTGGGAATTAGCTTCGTCCCCTGGTGCACAAGCTGGAAAAAGGAATGTTGAGCGTTTGTACAGGGCTCGCCAAACAGAATAGGGCCTGTAATATTAGCACGGAGTTCAGATACGTCTGAGGTCAATCAGACATACCAGTTGTGTACTTCACAGCCGAACCGTCTGAAGAGATTGATTTTCCATTGGACTCCATGGAAAGTTGCTGCAGGTAAGCAGGGAAGCGGTGCAGGTACTGGTCGAAACTGTGGATCGTCAGCCTTTCGCATCTCACACGGCGGTCCCGTCATTGAAATGGCACGTACGGTGCAACAAGGTGGGTCTGCGCCTGAAAAAAGTCAGAGTACCAGACACTCAGCAGGCCGCCGAGCAAAGGAATGTTCTCACGGAGAGGCGTCTCGCGGAAGTGCTTGTCCATGGCATGTGCACCACTAAGAAACTTGTGGAAGTTCTCAAAGCCGACGTACAGAGCGACGCTCAACCCAATAGCACTCCAAACCGAGTAGCGACCGCCAACCCAGCTCTCGAATCCAAACATGTTCTTGCTGTCAATACCGAATTTGGTCACCTCGGACTCATTAGTCGACAGAGCGACAAAATGTTTGGCGATATCGCCCTTATTCTCTGTCTTTTCGAGGAACCAGGATTTAGCCGTATTGGCGTTTGTCGTCGTCTCGGCCGTGGTAAACGTCTTTGAGGCTACAAGAAAGAGCGTTGTCTCCGGATCCGAGTCCGCGAGAGCTTCAGCAATGTGGGTTCCATCTATATTGGAGACAAAGTGCAGTGTCATATCATTGGCGCCGTAGTGTTTCAAAGCTTCAGTGACCATCACGGGACCGCTAGTGACACATCCAGATCAGTATATTCTCAAAATTTGCATGCTAGAACCGTAGTTGACTCACAGATCGGAACCACCAATACCAATATTGATTATGGTGGTGAGCTTCTTCCCAGTAAAGCCAGTCCATTCGCCGCTGCGGACTTGCTCAGAGAATTCCTTCATGTGCTTGAGAACATCATTGACGCCGCCGGGGTTGTTCATGACGTCCTGACCGTCGACCTTCATCTCCCAACCGCCAACATTGCGAAGAGCTGGGTGAAAAACAGCGCGGTTCTCAGTGAAGTTGACCTTGTCGCCGCGAAAGAGAGCATCACGCTTGCGCTCAACGCCGGCCTGCTCCGCAAGCTTTACGAGAAGATCAAGGGTCTCATCTGTTAACAAATTCTTGCTAAAATCGAACAAGATTTCGGCTGAAGTTCCTGGTGCGGTGAATGTGCGTGTAAAGCGGTTGAATCGCTCGGGATCCGCAGCAAAGGCCTCCTTGAGGACGAACGATTTGCTGATGGTGTCGCGGTGAGTATTGAGTTCGGCCCAGGCAGGGAGGACGTTCGCAGGAGCCATGATTTTTGACTTTCTTTCTATTTTGTTTTCCAGAAACGCACGGCTCTGGGAATTTCGTTCTATCTTCACTACCACTGCTATATCGTTTTCTTGTCAGAAAGTTCAAGGACTGCGACAACAACAGTTAGCAGGCGCAAGACGACACCACGTCAGAGTAGCAAATGTCGAATTGTAAGGTTGGATATATTTGATCAAATATTGCGACGGGCTCCTTGGGAGCTTCACGCAATTGATAAATTGCTTGATTGAGGACCGAGAGCCGGGCAATATGGAAGAGATTGATGACGATAGAGGGGTGGCCAGGTGAGGGGGCGGGGTATCGAAGTCCGCTAGAGCTCTGTGTATTCTGCGGACAAGATTTTAACGTACCTTGAATAAACCAGAGTTGATGCTAAGCTTATTAGGTCTCGAGCAGCTGTCGTTTCAGAAGTGTCAGTCTCGTCGATAGTAAGAGGCGGAAACGAAGGTTATGATGGAAGATGTGGGATTGGAGAGAGGCAGAGCGATGCGGGAATGCTCTAGTGGGGCCGACGAAGCCGCAAAGGGCACCAACTCGACCGTGATGGTCCGTGGCCGTGCACAAGTGTATGAAGCACGTAGGTAGATCTTTGGCCAGCAATAAGCACGCAGTCAGAGAGCATGCTCACAGTCAATGCCATCAAATTCCACACTATCGAACGCCAGCTTAGAGGCATTGGCCAGTGGTTGAGAAACTTCTGTCCCGCCAATGTACGATGCGGCTCTTCGCCCGGGGTTTGCCCATTGACATAGTGTGTATGTCTCTACAGTGCGGTCGCTGCCACAAATGCTTGCAAGTAGTAGATTCTATGACGTCGAAATAGTACACCAAAGAAATGCTAGCGTCTACCTAGACCTCTTCGTCGGCTGAGTGCCTGCTGAAGCTTTTACGATGGCGATCCGGACACACAACGTGTATAGCTATACACGTTACGGTGGACTCACATATCACATCTACACAACTGAACAGCAGCAACGCTTGAGCAAAGAGATCCCCCATCAACGCCGATTGTTTACGTGTGCCTGTCTCGCCCGATGCTTATAAGGATAAGGAGTAAGAAGTTCATGGTTTCAGGGCCTGTCTATGAGTGCATTACTCGTGTTCGGGTATGCTGCCCACAAACGACGGATCTCTGACACTGCCACCAGCATCCCCAAGTCCAGCAATAGGACGGTTGTAGCTGAATCCGGTAAACTGCTTCTGCATGGTCTGCGAAAGTGGCTGGCCGTCAACGAAGGAGTCCTGTGGCACCTCTGATGTGAAGTCGACATCAAAGTTGACAGTATCTAGCGCGTCCGCCTACAGTATGTTAGCAGTGTACGCCACAAGATAAACTCACCCGCAAAGATAACTCACCACATTGGGCTTGAAAGTTGGCTCATATTTGCGCTGCAGAAGCTTGCGCCAGTCTATAGCGTGGAAGAATGGATGCGCCTTGATTTCGGCCGCGCCATTTGCTCCCAGTCTCTGCTTCGGATCGCGGTTGAGCAACTTGGCGAGCAAGTCCTTGGCCGCTGGCGGCACAATGTCTGAAAAGTGCAGCGGCTCGGACAAGATCTTGCGGTACATTTCGTTCGTGTTCTCGTCGTAGTATGGCGGGAGCCCAGTCAACATTTCGTAGAGTAAGACTCCCAGAGTCCACCAATCAACAGTCTTGTTATAACCTTGGCCCATGAGGAGCTCCGGGGCCAGGTACTCGGGAGTGCCACAAAATGTGTTTGTTCTGTCTTCGTCCTTCATATCCAACTTGCAGAGACCAAAATCGCAGAGTGCAATATGCCCTTGGTAGTCGAGAAGAATATTCTCCGGCTTGAGATCGCGATAAATGACACTGAACCCATGCAAACACTCAAGCGCGCATAGCAGTTCTGCCGTATAAAACCTCGCGCGGTTCACGTCAAATCGTCCATCCTTTTGTAGGTGATAGAAAAGCTCCCCACCATTGACAAAAGCCAGCACGAAGTATAGCTTTTCTGGCGATTGGAAACTAAACTTCAGTGGTACGATGAATGGATTGTTGATCTGCGCCAAGACAGATCGCTCAGCAAGGGTGTGCGCGACTTCAGACCGAGAAATGATGTGTGCCTTGCGAATGGTCTTGAGAGCGTAGATGCGACTCGTATCCTTCTTCCGAACTTGCATGACCTTACCAAAGCTACCTTTGCCAACGACCTTGAGCAATTCAAAGTCTTCGATTTTCAGCTTGCCCGCTCTAGTTTCGACATATTCAACACCGATTTTGATCTTGCCGGACCCAAACTGTACGTTGACCCATTCGACGCCGCTGTGACCCTCATCCTTTTGTTTCTGGGCCTGCTCGGCGGCGGCCTTTTCGCGGTCCTTCTTGCTGAGTTTGGCATCGTCGACAAGTGTCTGCCTCTCCTCAAATTTTGGATTGATGCGGGCCACACCGAGGAAGATATCTTGAGAACGTCCAACATTTGGAGGTGCATTAGGATTGCGCATATACAAATGAATCACAAGTTCGGTAACGCGAGACACGTCAAACTTGTACTGCGTATTGCTACCAGCCCAAAGAGGGTTTTCCGGGTTTCCATCCACAGAGTTGATAAAGACTTGCACCTTGTCAAAGTCGAGAAGCGCATATGGCATATATTTGCCTGATATTCGGCCGTGAATTGTAGGTATACCGGTAAACCCTCCAGCGGATGAATGCGGACGGTGAGAGCCATTGACGAGCGAGCCTGCCATGCGTTGCGAGCCGGGTCTGACGGAGCCGACCGAAGGTGCCGCATTGCTAGTGGACAATGAACCCTGGTGTTGTGAGGCGAAAGCATTCCGATGTTCTTCGGGTAATGCGAAGCCCTGACCCTCGTGGAGCGTGACGATCAGGATGCCGGGCTTCGGCGGTTTCACGATTGGTGCCTGGACCATGCCGCCAGTGGGAGCTATCGGATTCGTACTTGTCAGCACGTGTGACAAAGCGAGGGAGTGAATCATGTCTTTGGGGACGACATACCCGCCTCATTCTCAGGCACAGGTGGCTCAACGCCAGCACCTGACTGGCTTTTGTCCTCCTTTTCTGTGATAGTCGAGGTCGATGCAGATCTAGAGAAGGGGCTCAACGTCCCCAAATGCGCCTCTTTGAACTCTACATAAATTTGTCAGCAACGATAATACCTCTCCAATATTGCATATACAAGAGTGGCACAATAGTAGAAACTGATTGGGCCATCATCATACATCGAGCAGCCGGGACTCAACTTACTCTTGGTGAGTTTCCACGACATCGCTGTGAGGCCAGTATTTAATCTGTGTGCAGAGTAGGCGTGACGAAGCGTAGTCGGGTGGGAGGCGTTGGGCGGTCGGGGAACAGTGAAGGTGCGTGTTTGAGACGGTTATTTCTAGGTAGGTAGCATGTATGTCGAGTCGATTCGAGGTTGGAGGGTTGTCGCAATAGATATGATGAGGGATGAGAACTCTGTTGGCTTAGGAAAAGGGTAAAGTAGTCAAGGCCAAGGTGCGGTGGCAGTTGAAGGCAGGATGGGCGACCCCGCAGGCGATAGGAATAAGCGCGACGACAGTGTCTTTAGACACTGCGGTACCCCGGGGCGCAGGACAGGTGATTGATGTTTAATAGATTGAACTATGCAAGCGTTGTCTGATACGACGATTTAAAAAAGGCAGAGTTGAGCCCTTATGGAGAGGATTTGCAAGGAGATAGACGAGACGAATGAATGGGCAGTCCACCAGCCGGTCGGCGTATGGTACCTGTTCAATATTTAAATACAGTAAGAGAGCCACTGGTTGGAGCGGGCTGGGGGCGCGGCGTGGCGTGGCGCTGAATGGCCTGGGGCAGTGTTGCTAGAAGCGCACTGTGTCCTCGTTGCATAAAGCGGGCGAGAATGGCATTTTTGCTGCCACGTGCACAGTCTGCTTGGCGAGAAGCACTGTTCGGGTCGCGGGGCGCAACATCTAGGTTGTCGCGCCGGCGTCATAGTTGGCCAAGGGATGGACAGAAAGACTATCGAATCGCATCAGGGCGCTGAATTAAAAAAAAATAATGACTCTACAATGGTCGTATTTGTTGATTTCTGACAGGCTTCAACACCAGGAAAAACCTCGAAGGTTCTTCGGGCGCCATACTCGACGACATCATTTGCCCTTTGCTACTGCACCCACTGTACTACCTATTGCTTATACTTAGTCCTAATTAGACATAAATTTCGTTTTAACCCTCCCGTTGGTTTCTGCGAAGGCGTTTACGAGATAGTATCGTAAAATATTTGCAATGCTGCGTGAAACATGAATGATATCGAAAGATGACTTCTTTCTGAAATTCGTAAATGTATGTCACATGTCGAAAGTCTTTGTATATGTAGTTAGATATAGAGCTTCGGGACAAGGTACCCTATACAATGGTTTCAGCAGCGGACTGGCTTATGTCATTGCCCTAGACCGTGGTGTCTATTCTGCGCCTCGAAACTCTGATCATGACGGGTAATTCTACGTTCTTTTTTTGATTCTATTAAAAAAAAAAACAAATGTCTGTATCGCACCTAAGTATTCCCTGTTGATAGCTGATCGCTTTTGCTTTACGACTGCCGAAGGGAGACGCGCTCGTCAACGTCTCGCCAGTGGAAGGGTTCGCGTTTCAAACGGAGTCGCTTTTTACGAATTTAGCAACCCCTAAATAATGAACGAAGTGGTAAGTTGAGACATCGATAAGTGAAAGTTGCATGCAATGAATTAAGTCTCTACTCGTGCGTTGATGCAAGTGTAAGTGCTTTGTTGCTGCCTGACAGAGCAGGCACTCACCGGGAGGAGTTACTAAAAACAAAGCCGCTACTCGGTGGGATACCTGCACCACAACAGGACCGAGTTTTGGCGCATATCGGTTTTCTGTGGCCACATCTTCGGCTGCAACCTCGATTCTGTTCACAACTAACTCTGAGGCCAGCTCGCCCACCCCACTATCAGGGGATCCTCCACGCCGCCTTTCTACACTGCCAACTCTCCTTAACAAGGCCGCGAGTAGCGGACAAAACCCGTCACAATGAAGCTCGACGTCAAGGTAAGTTCTTATGGAATTTGACGAATTAGAGATGCGACCGCTGTGGCCCTGGGCAACGATTGAAGTCCAGGCAGCGCGCCTTAGGACATGGCTCTTGAGTTCACCTGACCTTGCGCCTCTATAATCGATTGATATTGACGGAGATGTCATCATAGCGTCAACTCTACTCGCGAAGCGACCGAGTCAAGGGAATCGACTTTCATCCGCAGGAGCCATGGGTTCTCACGACTCTCTACAATGGTATGGCACTGTACTCGCGCCATTGCAGACAGTCAGCATTTTTGTTCTGACCCCTTTCAGGCAACGTCAACATCACTTCATATGCGACACAACAGGTCGTCAAGACCTTTGAAATGACTGATGTCCCCGTACGCGCTGGAAGATTCATAGCGCGCAAGAACTGGATCGTTTGCGGTTCCGACGACTTTCAGATTCGAGTCTACAACTACAACACTTCCGAGAAGATTACCTCTTTCGAGGCCCATCCCGACTACATACGAGCCATTGCTGTCCATCCCACACAGCCATTCATACTAACTGCTTCTGATGATATGACCATTAAGCTATGGGACTGGGAAAAGAACTGGAAGTGTGTGCGTGTCTTCGAAGGTCACGGTCACTACATTCTGTCGTTGGCAATCAACCCAAAGGACACGAACACTTTCGCCTCTGCCTGTCTCGACAGAACTGTCAAGATCTGGAATCTCGGCTCGCCACATGCAAACTTCACCCTTGAGGCTCACGAGACGAAGGGTGTCAATCATGTCGACTACTACCCTCACTCCGACAAGCCGTACCTCCTCACCACCTCAGATGACCGCACAATCAAGATCTGGGACTATACCACAAAGTCGCTAATCGCTACACTAGAAGGTCATACAAACAATGTGTCGTTTGCAGTATATCACCCTGAGTTGCCCGTCATCGTCTCCGGCTCTGAAGATGGCACCCTCCGAGTCTGGCACGCCAACACGTACCGCTTCGAGACGTCGCTTAATTATAGCATGGAGCGCGCTTGGTGCGTTTCGTCGCAAAAGGGCCAACAGTGCATAGCTGCTGGCTTCGACGACGGTGTGGTAGTTGTGAAGCTTGGACGCGAGGAGCCCGCCGTTTCGATGGATCCATCTGGCAAGCTCATCTGGGCGAAGCACAATGAGGTTGTCTCCTCTATCATCAAAGGAGGTGAGAAGTGTCACTAGCGTATTGATGATCAAGCTACTAACTCCGTTCTAGATGCCGATGTCAAGGATAATGACCCGATCTCACTACCAACCAAAGATCTCGGAACGTGCGAAGTCTACCCCCAGACCCTGCTTCACTCACCCAACGGCCGTTTCGTTGCTGTGTGTGGCGATGGAGAGTACATTATATACACAGCCTTGGCGTGGCGTAATAAGGCGTTCGGCTCCGCTCTCGATTTCGTCTGGGCGTCAAAGGAGAATAGTAACGACTTTGCTATCCGCGAAACGCCAACAACAGTCAAGATATACAAGAATTTCGCCGAAAAATCTGGCGGCCTCGACGTTGGGTTCCAAGCTGACGGTTTGACCGGTGGCGTGCTTCTCGGTGTGACTGGACAGGGCGGTATATCATTTTTTGACTGGGCGACTGGTGGCCTGGTTCGCAGGATCGAGGTCGAGCCGAAGCATGTCTACTGGTCGGAGAGCGGTGAGCTCGTCGCTATCGCCTGCGAGGATAGCTTCTACGTTCTGCGCTTCTCACGTGAGAACTATGCCGAAGCCGTTCAGGCTGGGCAGGTCGAGGACGATGGTGTGGAGGCAGCCTTTGACGTCATTACTGATATCAGCGAAACGTGAGTGGACCGAGACCTTGATGATGGTTTAAACAAATTAGCAGTCTAACAAGAGATAGTGTTCGTACTGGCGAGTGGATAGGCGACTGCTTCATGTACACCAATAGCACCAACCGCCTGAATTACCTGGTTGGGGACCAGACCTACACAGTCTCACACTTCGATAAGCCCATGTATGTCTTGGGCTATATCCAAAGAGACTCGAGGATCTATCTTGCCGACAAAGATGTTAATGTCACGTCATTCGGTCTATCGCTCCCTGTGCTGGAGTACCAGACTCTGGTTTTGCGAGAGGACATGGAAACGGCTGCCGAATTACTACCAACGATCCCCGGCGACCAACTGAACAAGATTGCACGATTTCTCGAGGGCCAGGGGCACAAGGAGCTTGCTTTGGAGGTGGCAACAGATCCGGAACACAGGTTCGATCTCGCGCTTGCGCTTAATCAACTCGACATTGCCTTGGATCTTGCTCGCAAAGCCGATGTAGAACACAAGTGGAAGACGGTAGGAGACGCTGCCCTCGCTGCGTGGGATGTTGGTCTAGCTGCTGAGTGCTTCACACATGCTAGAGATATTGGCTCCTTATTACTTGTCTACTCCTCGACCGGCGACCGCCAAGGCCTGGCTAAGTTGGCTGTACTGGCTAGCGAAAGAAGTGCGCATAATGTTGCATTTTCGTGTTTCTGGCTATTGGGAGACGTGGAACAGTGCTTGGCAGTTTTGACCAAAACGGAGCGGTATGCTGAAGCTGCACTATTCGCGCAGACGTACAAGCCAAGCCTCGCTGCCGGCGCTGTTGACGCTTGGAAGGAGAGCTTGAAACAGAAGAAGAAGGGCACTCTGTCTAAGAATATCGGGCATCCTGAAGAGGACGGGGATCTGTTCCCTGAGTGGGAGTCCATACTGAAGCTTGAGAGCGAAGGTGGCACTGCGGCCGATGCACCTGCAGCAGTGAATGGGCATGTCGAGGTGGAGGAGGAGGCGGCTGATGAAGCAGAGGAAGAGGAGGAGGAGGAGGAAGAGGAAGAAGAAGAGTAGTTTCATGATGTAGATGCTTGATTCGGCGCTGTAAAGAGAAAAATCTGACGCTTGGGATTAAAATGGAATGGGTCAAGGATGTGGGAATGTGATGAACAATGTATGCCTTTTTGATAGTAGAGCTTAGACGGATTTTGCTTGCAGACCAAGGTTTTTAGTCATCAGTGAAGATGCACTCTCATCCGCCCGTACTTTGACTCGATCTACTTCTCACCAAAGAGTGGCATGCTGGTGGTGTTGCATCCACTAAGCAATACTGCCGCCCCTCATGAGGGGCAGACAGCATCATCGTTCTGGCTCCTGACAGCGCAACCCATCCGTCTCTGGCTTCTCGAATTTCTGAGATTTACTTCTCCCAAACTTCCAATTCCTTCCAGCCGCTGACGTGTGAACTTGTTTCCACAAATGGATCTCGATTCGGACTCCAGCGCCCGCTCCTCCGACGCCATCCAGCGCACGCTCTTCCTCGCGCCTCGCGTGCACGTCTACGCCATCCCCCCGCTCGCCTCCCTCCGCGCCGGCCACTCCGCCACGCACTGGACGACGCAAATATTCACCGCCCGGCTCCTCGTCCTCGAGACATCCTCGTCCTCCGCCTCCCCGCTCAGCAACTCAGTCCTGCTGCGCGACCCGGCCACCGACGCGCTCTTCGCCGAGTGCCCGTACACGCAGGCATCCGCGGTCGAGCCCGCCGCCGACAGCGCGCGCTTCTTCGCGCTGGCCGTGCGCGACGGCGAAAGGAAGGCGACGCTGGGAATCGGCTTCGAGGAGCGCGCGGAGGCGCTGGACTTTGCCATTGCGCTGCAGGAGGCGCGCAGGGCGCTGGGGTGGGAGCAACGAGAGGCGGAAAAAGAGGTCGAGGTGAAGGACTATAGCCTGAAGGAAGGGGAGAGGATAACGGTGCCGTCTCTGGGGAAAAGACCGGCGAGGAGGAAAACGCAGGAGGAGGGAAGTGATGGTGGTGGTGGTGGTGGGTTTGCGCTGCCGCCGCCACCTAGCGCGCAGGACGTTAGGCGGAAGCGCAAGTCGCTTTTGGAGATGGGCTTCGATAACGGGCAGTTTGATGAGTTTGCGTAAAGGCCCGACGGAAATTAATGTCAAGGCTGGGAGAACCGTCTTAGATAGAAGGAGGTATAAGCGTTGCATATTACAATTGACTTTGACTTTGTCAACCTGTTAAAGAAAAGAGAGAGTATAGAAGAGTAAGATAAGAAAGGCAGATATCCATCACTGAAACATTTATTCATCAGGCCACGTAAATTGCATGACCGGCATGCTCCATCTCTTGTCACGCTGGAGTGCTGATGCAGACCCCCTTCTTCTGCTGCAATCATCGTTCTCGCAGACAGTCTCATTACTTTCGTCGTCTTGCCCCGCAAATCCATACTCCAAAGTCCCAAGATCGAAATCATGCAGCGATGCGGTTGATGTGGCGTCAGAACTATCGTCTCTGCCCAAGGGGTCCACCGGCACAGGCGTCTCAATGATCGGCACGTCTTCTGGGTCTTCAGGAACCGTCTCGAGAAGACCTGGCGGCGCAGATAAGTATCGTGGTAGCGGATGCTCGTCGCAATACGTTTGCGCCGGCACGTCGTCAACGTCGGATGGACTGGACGTGGCGCAGGGTAGCTCAGCTGTGAGCGACGTGGCCACGCTCCATTCCGACGAGACAAAACTAGGACAAGGAGTTTGCGGTGTTGTGATCTGGCTCTCATCGTCATCGTCGTCGTCGTCCTCAACTTCATTGTTAGCAGCGTTGTCGGCTGCCGTGTTAGTATGGAACTTTCCCACATGTTGGGCTGGTGTCTGGCTAAGCCGTGTTTGTTGCCATAGATCCCGGCTATTGTGCTCTAGATACAGCTCGGTCAGGCGGTTGAATATGGCGCGAACCTGCTCTGTCGCCTCATCTAACTTGTAGCCTAGAAGGTGCCGCAATTTTCGTAGCCGCCGCCGTTCCTTGCCTATTGGATCTCGCTCTAGCTGGGCCTCGATCTCAGCGTACTCCTTTACAAGATTGTCAAGGCGTTGCTTTTTCTGCTGCATATAAGCGGAGAGGTAAGCCTGCTCATGGTAAATCTCCTCATATGGCCGTGGAGTGATGAGGCAATGAGACCTCGGTATGGAGCGCCGTGCACATCCGGGCGGCGGCATGATCTGAGAGTTTGATGTATTACTTTGCGTAGTGTTATAATGATGTTTGTCCATTGCGCATAATGTGTTCGGGAGTTGTTGCTGCCTGCGGTGTTGATCATGCATGATGATCTGTCGTGCCTCCGAATAGATGTTATGTCAGGCTATCCTCAGTGAGCGGGGTCTGCAACTGTATAAAGAAAGAGGAGACAAAGACGGCAAGGGCGTGAGTAGAGAGAAGAAGAGGTCTGATTAGAGAAGAAAAGGTGACGGATAGAGTAGGCTTTCGGATCAAACCCTATGAAAAATGGTTCACCTGACAACAAGGAGTCGGACGAGATAACTATTTGGGGGGCG
This sequence comes from Niveomyces coronatus, assembly GCA_018831755.1. Taxonomy (NCBI): domain Eukaryota; kingdom Fungi; phylum Ascomycota; class Sordariomycetes; order Hypocreales; family Cordycipitaceae; genus Niveomyces; species Niveomyces coronatus. Next base: position 46,990 of record JAFEME010000031.1, on the reverse strand, counting down.
AGTTGTGACTTGGTAACCTAGTTTGCATCGTGAGTTGCAGCGGCGTTTGTAAATCCCGATCGAGAATCTGCATTGGACCTAGCTCGTAGGGCAATTTAGTAGGAATTCTCTACTATGCCTGACTGACACAAAATCGCGGAGGTGAGCCGCGGTGTTGAATAGTCATGCGCAGACCAATTGAAGGCCTCGATTACATGTTTGCTTCTGGTGTTACGGGGGGCGGGCGCTTTGAAAGGTCAATAGGGTACAACATATGTTGCGAGGCTGCCTTTGACCAAGCAAACTCCACATATGTGTGCCTACTAAGAGGACAATAGAGAAACTTCGAATGCTCTTTTCTTTGTACTGGCGCGCGTGCCTACGCAAATTTTAGTTGACATTGTGAAGACTTTGATGGATACGAGGACAACGGATTGGGCAGCTTCCTTTCAGAGTTGTTGTCGTCATTCTTTAAATAGACTGGGTTGAAAGCATCGAGGACACTTTGGCCTACTCTGTCCGTTTGCCGGAGCAATAGCTTTAATTGGCAAAACCTGGGTGTTTTGGAGCATCGTTGAAATGCCTCGGCTGCCTTACGAACGGACTTTACCTCCGAATCGCTGACAGCCCGATTAATATCCTGGTATCTCAGCTCATCGGTCTTAGAACCCCTGACGTGGCGGCGTGTCTTTCCGACATGAGCCCTCGGATGATACTGCTCCATAATATGGACAAAGCAGTCCGTGGAGACGTCCGAGGCTAGAAATTTCATAATCTCAGCACCCTCCTGCTCTCTGCCTGGCATGACGAGGTGGCGAACGAGGAGGCCTCGCTTGGCGATGCCGTCACTCGTGAAGCACAAGTCGCCCACCTGCGCTTGCATAGCTCTGATGCTCTCTTTGGCCGTCGAAGCGTAGTCGTCGGCCTTGAGTAGTCGCCGCGAGGTGTACGACTCCCAAACTTTGAAGTCGGCAAGGTAAATGTCGACCAGCCCGTCCATAAGCTCGAGCGACGCCAGCGGGTCAAAGCTCGATGTATTGTAGACAATGGGAAGCGTCAGGCCGAGCTCGCGCGCGTGGAGAATGCTGAGCGCCACTTGCGGGACGACGTGTTCCGGAGTGACAATATTGATGTTGTGGACGTTACCTACCGTCTGGAGCTTCATGTACCACTCCCCGAGCTCCTCGGGCGTCAGGTCCATCCCGTTGCGCTGGTGGGCAATGTCATGGTTCTGACAAAAGACGCAGCGCAAATTGCAGCCGCTCATGAAGACGGCACCGCTGCCATTGTGTCCTTGGACGCAGGATTCTGTCTCATTCAGGGGAGCCTTAGTCTTGCTTTTGTTTCTCTCTCCCTTGGTAGTCGTCTCCTTTGTAGAGAGATAAATAGCAACACCCGCTGCCCACAAATGACGGGGCGGAAATGAAAAGACTTACCCTCACCAAAATGCGGCGCTATGACATTGACCTTTGCCTTTTCGCCGATCAGGCACATGCCGGTCGACTCGTAACGGTTAACGCCACACTTACGCGGGCAGAGGTTGCAATCTCGCAGGTGTGAATACGCCTTGGAGCGCTTCAAAGCTGTGTCTCGGGCCCGCAGAGTCTGGTAGCGAGGCGTGTATTCATCCAGCAGAAAAGGAGGGGCGAGATGAAGATGCCTATTGACGACTGATGGGCTGAGCCATGGTTTGGGGTGGGAGGCGGCGACGGCCGCAGCGGTATATGGGGGTCTGTGCGGCCGCAGAGCTTGATACATTTACACTTGCGAGGTCATGGAATTATCCAGTGCCAGTGTCTTTGTAAATGGCAACGCGGAATTGGGCGCAGTGGTCGTGCGCATGACTGACTGACTGTTTGCTTGCCGTGGCAGGTCTTTAAATCGTCGCGCCAACCACGGGCAAAACGTCGGTGTACGCACTACGTTGATAAGTAGGTACTGTAGATAACCACTCCGACTACCTACTATTTAGAAGGACGTATTGTTCTACTTACGTCCTATATCATTGCAACATATTAGTGGTTATGTCTTAAAATTAAAGATTAGTTTTTAGATAATATCAAAATATAGAATTTTAAAATTACTAAATTAATTAAAACTATTATTATTAAATTTAATATATATTTATACATTATAATTAAAGCTAAATTAATAAGTGTATTAATCTTATCTATAATAAATTATTAATTTAATTTAAACGACTAAAAATTCTAGAATTACAACGACTAAGCTAGTATATTTTAAAACTAATATATAAAGAAATAGAAAACTAAAGAGCAGAATTTTCTTCTTTATTTAGCGAAATACATATAACTTTTACTTGACCACCTAACTCCTACTATGACTTTTTATCTGCTTGATCTCTTTTTCTTTTTGCCTGGTGCATATGTCAAGCTCCTGATCCCCGCCATGGCTCGAGTTGATCGGATGAGCAGCCCCCCGGTAGCAAGCAGTGCTCGGATCAACTGGTGAGCGATGTTCGAGTTAGCCCTGACCTGTGGTACTGGCTGAACTGATGGACTTTGAAAGTACTATGGCAGCAGCGGCAGAGCTAGGCATGCTCCATCCCGTATGAGCAAAACGGTAGAGATGCTCCCTCCCTTCACACCCCTCTTTGTGCCCTGACCCGCCCCACGATGACAGAGTTGACGACATCGCTATGGGGATGCAGCACCAGCGCCACATCCAGCCGTTCCAGCAGTCGCTTGGCTGCCATATCGAACTCTGAGTACAGGCACGTTCGTAGGCCCCAGCTTGAACGCACAACAATTAGGGCTCCAGGCCTCATCTTATCGGCAACCCTGACGATGAGGTCCTCTTTCTCTGTCTGTGAGTCGCCCACCAGCGCCGCCAAGTAAACTACGTCGAATGTCGTGAGGTCTACCTCGTCTGAGCCTGCCGCAGCACAGACAAACTCGGCGCCGACGCCGACCTTGCCCAACTTGCTGCAGAGGCTTCGAGAGCTTGTGATGGCGCGCTCGTCGCAGTCGACATTGAGCACCACAGCTCCCGTCAGCGAATCTGCATTTGTGGGGGCGCCAGTTGGCGACGCTTTGATTCCGGCTGTTCCATTTTTCATCATTTCCAACAGGCAAAGCGAGGTGAGTGGAAGCGGACCTGAGCCAATGAACGCGACTCTTTGGGGCATTGGCTGTTGTGAGCAGATGGCACAGAGCTCGAGCCGCGCCAGCTTTTCGTAATTTTCGTAGTAGGGAAAGTCTTTGAGTGAACGGCAAACTTCGTCGACGCCATCGCCTGACTGTATTCTTTCAGCCCAGTGTGCCTCTAAGCAGCACTCGGCTCGAGAGCAGATGGAGCGGAGAGACGGGAGGACGTCCTGCAATCTAGGGCTCGAGAGGACCTATCCAAGTGAATGTAAGCAGCGTCGTACCATGGGTAAATAAGAGCCTGCCAGAGGCTGAGTCCATGAGAGTTCGCCCCAAAACCCACCTCACGAGTGATCTTGCCGTCGTGGACTTGGACACAAATTCCCACAAGCCTAGTCAGGAGGTCGTCGACGGCATTCCCGGGACGTAGATCTGTCTCTCGAAGTAACCGTTGGTGGATCTCCACAATGTTCTCAACAATGTCGTTTGCGGCAGCCACATCGCTAGCTGATGCCCCCGCGTGTGCGCAATCAGCCGAGCTGGGCTTGACATGTTTGTCGTCAGCCTGGCCTCCGAATGGCATCCACGAGAACCGCATCTTGGTCCTGAAAGCTTTGGGTTCGTTGAGAAAAGAGATTACAGTTCTCAGCACAACTTCATTCGTGATTTATATACAGCGGCGAACACAACAAAGCAAAAGCCAGAGGCGGTGACGCGCTTCATCAAGGTTCCTCCCTGACATGGGGCACCTGAATCTCTCGCCGACCCTTGCCACCTGCAAGAAATATACATGATGGCCGTTCCGGGCTCGGATGCATTTTTCAAGAAGTGACTCCAGCGCAGACGTCATGACGAGTGACTCGGATGCTGGCAACCTTTATGGCCTTTGCCAGCTGCATGGTCGGCCGAGACCCGGTCGCACAAGCTTGCCGATGTCTGGCTTTTCAGTGATATTTTAACCTCATTCCCGCATCCCCCCTTGAAATTCCGCGCTCTTTCACCTGCCCTGAATTATGACTCCTGCGACGTTGTTCTAGCTGGCCATGTACTCAGACGGCTCGTCGAACGGCCTTTGCGCCCTACCCAATGTTGACCAGCGAGTCTTCACAACCGGCTTGAGACTTGATTGCGTGACCGAGAACGTTTCGAGTAGGCCCTGTCTGAATTGCAGATTTTTTTCCTTGATATAGCGCTCACATCTTATAGCAGACGAAGGACTCTACCGAACATGCCTGTGGGAGATCTCACGGCTTTTTGACCACCTGATTATCGTCCACGCTCTGCTAAGTCCGCATTCGCAGTCTTCTGAGCGAGCAAGGTCTGAGAGCCGATCCGTGGGACGTGTAAGCCCATCTAGCCGGTATGCGTGGGCTGTGAACAACGCTTCATGCGCTTCAGACACTAGCATTACCGTTTTGTCATTCATCCTCTCCAATGGCAGGTTTGCAGATCGCGAAAACTACGTTCAAGTCCGCCTTCAGGGCTGTAACGGAATCGAGTCTGTTTTCGAGGGCCTAATACACCCGGTTCGAGGCAGTCATTCATGTCCCTCATCGCGTAGTCTGGTCACCATCGACTCGGCTGAGTCTCTTCTCGAGCTCGCGGAACAAGCCTCGGCCGTGATTAACTGGTCTAGCCTCGACAGTGCGACATCAAGCGAGGACCAACGCGCTCACGCGAAGCATCTTTCACAAGAATTGGAGAGCCGCCTAAATATTCCATGGCTATCCACTCAGCCCGCCGCTCGGAAGAGAGTTGCCATTGTTAGAGGAAGACCTAACCTTATAACGGGAGGCCCCGTGTACCGCGCCGCCGAGACTCTTGGCATCGCCTTGGTCGTGGTGGACGAGGAGGGACATTGGCTCCAGCCTGACACGGAAGAGAACAAAAAGCATCGAGAGGCGTTTCTGAGTACAGACATGACCGAGGACCAAGGTGTCGTGGATCGCATCGTAGAGTCCTTGAAGAGCTACCCACTGCCGATCCATGGTATATTTACTCTGTCGGACAACTTCTTCGTCGCCGTGGCCAGGGTCGCGACGGCCTTGGGACTCCCCACTTGTCCGCCCTCGGCCTTTGAGGTTTCAGTCGACAAGCACGCGTCCCGGCTATTACAGGACTCTCCTGGTCACACGGCAAGGGTGAGCTCTGAAAACGATTTGATGACTCTTCTCGAAAGAGCTCAGGCGGACAATTCATTCGCGCCATCATTCCCGATGATCGTCAAGCCCGTCAAGGGATGGAGTTCCGAGTGTGTGGCCAAGGTCAACTCGGTGGACGATCTTGTCGTAGCCGTCCAGAGGGCTACCAAACGCCACGGAGGCTCAGCCGTGGTTGGGCCTTTTTTCGACGGGCCCGAGATCGACGTCAACTTTGTGCTTCTCGATGGCCAGATCCTCTTTTGTGAGATTGCCGACGAGCAGCCCAGTGATGCCGACGCGCAAAATGCGACCGTGGACGAGACCTTTTGCGCCCAGGGCCTCACACTCCCCTCAGCGCTTCCAATCGATGAGCAGGAGCTGGCCAAGTCGACCATACACAGGATCCTAGTCGACCTCGGGCTCAGAACTGGTGTCTTTCACGTAGAAGCGCGCATGGTCAACTCACGGTACGAGTACCGAAAGCTTGACTCCGGAATCACAGATCTCGTGCCCAAGCCTGCGGACCGGGTGCCATGCCAGAAGCCGTCGTGTCGCCTTCTGGAGATCAACGCTCGTCCGCCCGCATATCGCGTCACTCTGTCTACCCGCTTCACGTACGGTGTGGATTATTTCGCCGCGCACATTCTTGCCTCGGTTGGAGAGCTTGGACGGCTCGCCACAGCGGCCTCGTCGTTCAAATTCGGCTCCGCGGCGCTCGGCAGGACAGACACGTCTCAGTGCTGGTCACGACTCATCTACATATCCGCACCGGCGGAGGGGATTCTCACGTCGGAGCAGCCATGCGAGGAGATCTGGAGGCACCAGCCAGAGCTAAACAAGCATGTTGTACTAAGCTGTAATTACTTTCAAAAGGGGGACAAGGTATCTTTATTTACGGATGGAACTCGAACCTGCATCGGGCATGTTCTTGTTTTTTCTCGTCGCAGCAGAGAAGAAGCGCTCGAAATTGGAGAGCGCATTCGTCGGGACTTTGCATTCAAATTAGATAGTCCAAAGCTGATACATAGCTAGATCCTACTGTCTGTTCTTATCATTATTAGAGCATTATTGAGCATTATTGAGCATTCTTAAAATGTAGCCCATTGGAGGGGAAACTAAAATAGCAGACATAGAGGTAGAAGGACAGTCCTCGAGATATAGTTGATACAGTCGAAAGTAAAAACACGGCGCGCGCTTGGCCGATCGCCGTATATTCATGGCCAAAAGATATAATTGCTGAAAGAGTAACTTAGAAGTACTATTTCGAACCCTGTAAATGTCTCGTGCTCGGCTTCTTGTGTAAACGCGAGCGCGTTTCGAGATGGCGCGAGTCACTGTTTCGGCGAGCCGAGCCATTCCTGATTTGACTCTTTGGTGAACTGATTTGCAACACCATCCGCAAATAGTCTCGCGTTTCCTGATTCATCGACTACTCTGGAGCGATGGGCACGTTCATTTTCAAATACACATTCTTGTGTGGCTTACAGCGTGAGATGATAGGCTAGAGCATGAGAGAAAATGACTCGGCGAGAAGCAAAGACAAGACAACCGTCTTCACGAGACCGGTCGTTGTAGAGTCGCTTCTAGGAGAGACGCGAGGATGCCAAGACAGGTGCGTTATTTACGAAGTGGCGCAGGCGTTGAGGGACGTGAATCTTAGACTTCATGTTTCGTGATATTTTTTTCTTAGATTAATACTTTAAGTAATAAGGAGTTAAAAAAAAGACATAGATAGTAAGAAGGAAAAAAGAGAAAGAATATATAGAATAAAGTAATAGGTCAGGCTAAAAACAATAAAGATATAAGAAAAAAAGTAAAGAAAAACATATTAATAAATAAAGTCTATATAATATTTAAACTTAAAGAGAGTTATATATAGTATAGCTAATAGATATAAAGAATAGTTAAAACTAATTTATTATTAAAAAACATTTATTAAATATTTATATAATTAATATCTATTATTATAAAGTAATAAAAAAGCTAGGCTAGGCCTGTAATAGACACGCCTATATACCCCTCTAAGTATATAGTCTATTATATATATATATAATAAATAAAATAGATAATAAAGCTTTTTATAGTGTTTATATTTATATATAGCTAGTATATCTAATAGTCTATATTGTCTAGCCTAATAAATTCTTTATATCTTATCTTTTTTATTTCTTTTTTTTAATAATATTAATACTATTATATATCCTAATCGCTTATTCCCTCTAGTTTTCTTATACTATAATAAAGCGTTTATCTTTTAATTTAAATATATTTATATTCTATATTAACAACCTTATTATATATAAAAACTAGTTAGAATTTAGGTAGTCTATTAGTAGGTCTAGGATAGATTTTTACTAACTTTATATAGCGCCTATATTAAACCCTATCTGCCGCTAGGAATTTTTTTTTTTATTTTTTTAAACAAAGCTTTTTATTATAGTACGTGTCCGAGTCGGGTCTTATCCGGCCCCTCGATGACCCCGAGCAGGCCAGAAGTCGTTAAGCCCGACAGAATCCCGCGCCCTGTTTCGTGACATTCATGAATATAAAAGAGTCGCAACACTTTGATTTCCAGAATCCATTACGATGTCATACTATTTGTTGTGCCCGACACAGCGACGAAGTTCCAGATGCACTTCAAAACATACAACAGCGGTTGGCAGCTACTACTGACAGCATCCGCTCTCCTCTCAACCGTGTCGGGCATGTGTTCGAAGAACTTTACCACCGCCGACGGCACACATTACGGGTACGACTATGTTCCCGCGCAGGGTCTCAATGACACGCTGTTCATGGTCCACGGGTTTCCGGGCTCGCGCCACGACTGGAAGTATCAAGTCGAGGCCTTGACGGCGTCTGGCTACGGTGTGATTGCGCCGGATTGCCTCGGCTACGGCGGCAGTGACAAGCCGCTTGAAGTGGAAGCATACCGGATGAAGCGAATGTCGACGCACTTTGACGAGCTATGCCAGCACGAGGGGCTGGAGAAGGTGGTTGGCGTGGGCCACGACTGGGGCAGCATTGTCCTCTCCCGATTTGCGGCTTGGTTCCCCGAACGTTTCAGCAAGTTGGGTTTTCTCTCCGTCGGCTACTCTCCCCCTGGATCCTTCCTCGACATCGACGCCATCAACGCCAATGGACTGAAACAGCTTGGATATATGACGTTTGGATACTGGTATTTCTTCAACTCTTATGATGCTGCTGCTCTACTCGCGTCACGCGTAAGTAACAATGTGCTCGTTGTGAGAGGCTGCCGAGTCCTTAATTAACTCCTTCCTTTCTCTTCTTTTCTTCTTTGGCTCGACAGCTCGAGTCAACTTATAGTCTCGTGTTCCCCTTGGAAAACTCGGAATGGGGACAGAACCTGGGTGACCTCGGCGCAGCGCGTAGCTGGCTCACACAAAACCGGACGACCGCGCTCCCGTCGTGGCTGGATGAAGCACACAAGGCGGAATGGATGTCGGCTTTCAGCCAGAGCGGCGCGACAGTGTCCTCTTTGAATTACTACAAGGGCATGCTCCGCGGCGTTTCTGCGCAGGAGGAAGCGAGTATCACAAATGAGCAGCGCTCCGTGAAAGTGCCAGTACTGCTCGTCGGGGGTAGCCAGGACACGATCACGCGGGCAGATCAGATCAATGCGGCGGCTCCGTTTCTGAGAGGCGGTTCCCTGCAGCGCACGGTGGACGCAGGACACTGGCTAATGCTGGAAAAGCCAGACGAGGTTTCTAAAATTCTGCTCGAGTTTCTGCAGAGCTGATATGAAGGGGACGTGAACGTTGCAAAAGGTTCTAGTTGAACGGCCCGAGGGAGGAGTGGAATATGACTCTCGCAGCGTACTCTCTTTCTTTTTCCCACTTGTTGTGGTCCATTTACTGTTTTTGCCCTCTGATTGTAAAGCTCTCACAGAACATGACTCTTTAGGCGAGTGTATGATCTGACTGGGGCTGAGGGAGTGGCTGAAGAGGATGAGTGAGCCATGAGTAATACACTTTAGAGATATAACTTTTGTGTTTTAACCCAGGCTTCTGATAGCGTGACAGGCGACACCCATAAAGACAAGACTTTGGACTGGGCGAGATGAAGACCCCTCACACTCTCTCTATGTAATTAGAAGTAGGACACTTTTATCTGGGACAGATTCTCGAACCTGCTCCCTGTACCCCGACTCACAGTTTCGCTTGCGCTACCCGCTTCATCACTCCCTTCGGCCCTGATGCTAGAACAAATGTATTGGCCCGCGGATGTTTGCCCGGGCCAAGGAAGACAAGCAAGGCAATGAGAAACATGATAGCTCTGATAGACTGGTCGACTAGTACTTACCTCCTAATGTACACTTTTTCCCGCCATTTACTCACTTGGTTCTTGCCCCCTGTTTTAGTGTGCTCGACCTCCCTTGGGCTCCTCATACAGGCACATTGATTACGCTTAGAAGCGCAGGCTGCATGCAGCCGTTAAAACCTCCTAGTCCATAGTTATCTAGGTATTGATGCCGTGGGCCGCCGTAGACATTGCTGAGTCTGCTGACGCTATCATCGTGAAGCATCAACAGAATCAGAGAGACATCAGAGAAATAGAAACGTGATTACCGGCAAGATGAGGGAAGCGGCTGTTATTGTCTTGAGTGTAGAATTTCGACGTGTGACTTCAGTTCAGCCCTTCTTTACTACCAGTGACGCCAAGAGTGATGGTCAGGAAAGCGTATATAGCTGCGCAAGAGGCTTGGGGGCATACCTGCCTCGGACCACGTGTAGTTCGTATGGCGGCTGCTGGCGACTGTGTAATGAGTTACCACGGAAGAATTGTTTTGGAGTTTGTTGACCCAAACCTCTTCACAACAACGTATTATCAAAATCATTACATTAAGTATCACTATAGAACACCGAAAATAACTACGTTGAACTCGACGAGCAGACTACCCGGCTGATTCATTACTCTCATCCACATTACCACTATCCAATAACGTCGTTCAGGCAGGAAAGGAAAGATCACCATCTCGTCCAACTTACTCAACATAGTGTATGTTGCCAAGTCCAGCGCGCTGGCTCATGGCTGCACCTCAAAGCACACGGGTATCATCGAAATAACGTCACTCCTTTCTTTAGTATTCAACCTTTTCCGTATAAATTGGTGGCCGAGCGTTTTCCTCATCCCAGTGCATGTTGTTCTTCTCATCCAAGGTGCAACCCTCGTCCGAAATGGCAATGACCTTACCAGTTTCAGCAATTTCCTGCTTCGAGACGCCAGCAATGTCCTCAGGAATCCAGAGATTTGGTACCGGCTTGCTAGCAGCAGGAGGGACGTATGCTGTGGCTTCTTCCTCGGCGGAGTACTCGTTCTGAAGAGTAGCCTCATCAGCAGGGATCATCTTCTGAAGCACGTGATAGTCCGAATAGATCCAAGGCTTCAAGAAGCGCTGGAACATGTTGGCTTGGGGCTTCGCAGTGGCAGCCGAGGCATTGCCATTGACAGGGGCGCCATTGCTAACGTCGGCGGCTGAGGCACCGTTCGTCCCATGTCCATTCTCAGTCTTCTTGTCATACGCCGCCGCGTCGGCCTCTACAGTACCCAGATGGCCGCTGCTGAGCTGTGCCTCAGCCTCCAAACTGGTAGGCAGTCCACGCAGCAGCGGAGCGAAGGTCTTGAGAAGTGTTATGTTGTATAGAATGGTGAAGAAGACAAAGGCACCCATCAGTACGGCAGGCCCCGGAGCTTTGGCAAGAACAAATAGTGCAAAAATACAGATTTCACCGAGGTAGACACCGACGAAGAGCTGCTTGAGGGCGCGCGGGTACATCAAGCCCTTCGTATCAACCGTCGTTTGCGAGACGAACATGAGGTTGTAGCGGTAGGCCAGGTAAAACAGGAATAGTCCAAGGCTGGACCAGAAGAGCATAAGCGGGGCAATAACCGAATACGTAATACCTGAAGAATGTTAGTCGGTTATTTCAGCGCGATCATGACCAGCTCATCATAACATACCAATGACTACTATGTTGGTGTAAACGGGTAGCAGACTGCCCCAGAGGACTCCAGCCAGAGAAGTCCACTTCTGGAAGAGAGCGCGGGGAGTGCCAGATAGATACTTGTACAGCAGGCGGAAGACGACAAGGCCAACAACCTGCGTAATAGTACCAATGGCAATGGTCAGGCCTTGGACAATGAAATAGGAGATGTAAAAGTTGGACGCCTTGGGGAGATTTTGGGCTAGAATGTTGAGCACGTTGCTTGGCTTCTGGGCAATGTCCACAATCGAATCGGCGAACGCATTAGTCATTGTGCGGACCAAGAATATTTGGACCACTTGAAAAACAAAGTAGGCGTGCTGGGTGAACAGCTCCGACTCGGTATTAGTCTTGCAGCCAGCGACTCTGGACAAGGCACGCATGATGACGGGCACGAGCGACATGAGGATTGCGAGTGCGACCGATGGGAGAAGGCCAGACACGACACCGAGAACAACGGCAGGAATTTTGCCGATCCAGCTGAGACCAGGGAGAGATTTGATCGTATCGACCGAGGAGATGACACCAATAATGGCAACCGGGATAGCCCAGAACACAATCAGAGCAGTAATAATGGCGTAGACTGCATAGCGGCGTATAACAAGCTGCCACCAGGGGAGACCCAAGCTCTTCCAGACGACGTCGCTGGGGTGGACGCCAATGGCCTTTGGATCCATGTGCAGGGCGGTGTGGTGAGACACATTCTGATAGGCTGCCTGGGCCTCGCGCTGCGTGTTGAATTCGATGAATACGGCAGGCACCTTTTTATACTTTCCAGCGAGGAACTCGTCTTGGGCAGCCTGGACCTTGGGAATGCTGGTGCGGAGCTCGGAGCGGCACCACTCAATTGTGTCGACCTTTTTGCCCAGAAGACCAAGGGGACCGAGGCGGTGAGTAGGACGTTTCTTGTCAGGGACCCAGCGCGAGGCAATATTGCCAGCTTCGGCATCGCGCGTGGCCGCGACGGCGTCTTCCTCTGTCGCTCCACCACTCTTCTTCAAAGCCTTAGCCCGAGCTTTGTTCACAGCCTTGATGAGGCTGACTTCCCCCTTTTCCAATTTTAGAGCAGTCTCGTCTCGCTTCTTAACCTCTTCCTCTAATTCGGTCACGTCGCCCGCGATCCATATGTTGCGAATTGAGCCGGGATACATAGAGTGCAGGCGACTCTCGTTGAGGTAGTCCTGGGGCACGTTGGTGAAGAGAACGGTTCTAGCAGAGATGCGGCGAGCATAATTGGGGTGGTTGAAGAAGGCGTTTCGGATATTGACGTAGTATATGAGCTCTCGGGTGATCATGTACATGATGAAGCCGTAGACAGCCCAACCAACGAATACATGTGCATAGTAATAGTTCTTATGCGTGGTGGGGTCGACGTTGGCAAATGTTAAGATGTCGAGCTCCTTCTTCGTGCCGCCGCCAGTAGCGTTGACAGGGAAGAGAATCGGCCATGTGATGACTAGACTGACGACAGCCATGACTGTGCAGACCTTGAGATACCGGATAAAGAGGTACGCATCGAGACTCTGGTGCCGAAGCGCCGTTGCATCTGGCAATTTCCAGAATGGGCCAATCCAATTGAACCAACCCTTGGGCAGGGCTGCAGACCTCTGACTGTACAGAAATTAGACTGGAAACTGCGGCGATACTTGTGCGCAAAGATACTAACAATGGTCGAAGCGAGCCGAGATAGGCTCTCGGTTCGTAAAACCTCGACTGCGTACGTCTGGCAACGAGCCAAATAACAAAGTAGACAGCAGATAGAGCAAGAACGGGAATAAGCGTCGCGATCATGCCTGAAGAGGCCCGGGGACAGCCATCAGCAATAGTACATTGGGACAAGAGGGCATTGGCAGAATTTGCTGGACTCACCCGAAAGCGACGAAGACGAATCCGTCCGCGCTGAACCCTGATTAGGGTCCTTGTTAAGGTTCTTATTGATCCAACTGATAAAGGCACCCATGGTTGCGTCTGTGTCGCCTGCTTCGTGCAGTGACCCAACGACTCTTCAAGTGCTCGTTTTTCGATGAGGGTTGGGCTGTATACTTGTCGCAAACCAGCTATAGTGAGCGGTCTGGTCGCAGGCCGTAATGAATGTGTATATATGTAGGAAGGAGAAGGAACTGCCAATCCAACCCGGCGACGGGGCAAGCGTGGGTTTTGTCGGAACGGAATGACAACTACGCCGGTTTTTGCTGTCTGTTTTGTTAGCCTGGACAGGAGTGAGACAAGAAGTGTCGCATACGAGCCAGATTTAGGGTTTGCGGCTAATTTCGTGGTAGGAGTCTTGGTGTTGTCAACCTTGTTGTCAGCTCTGTTTGTCTGCGCGACACGCTTTAAGAAGTACTCGGTGCGAGGCACAGAGACCAATCTTGCAGCGAGACGTCGGAGCTGGAGGTATTGGGATGGAACAAGGAGCGACGCGATTGAAGTTGGCGTCCTGCAGGGTTAAAAAAGAATCGATCGGTGTCTGTATGCCAGAGCGGCCGGACAGGGGCCTCAGAGTTTGAGGCGATCAGGCAAAGGGAAATTAAAGCACAATGCATTAGCGTGGTTCAACTTGTGAGCTACTTCCTTGTTGTATAGTGCGGTCATCAGTTGAGCAGGTAACTAACTAACTAGTAACTACCAGTGAACAGCAACAATCGGAACTACTACTACCAGCACCGCCAGCAGGAGGCCTTTCGGCTGTTTACATCCGATAGGACAGGCTTGCAGGATGTGGTGGTCAAAGACGTAATAAGTCACTGTCTCAGCCAGGGGTATGCTGTGCTAACCGATCATCGTTAGGCCGCGCCGGAGTCTGTGTTAGTGTCGAGTCTTGTCCTTTCAGATTGTTACCTTGTGGGAGGGGGCATGCCGATCTGGAACTTGGACATGGTGGGGGCCGGGCTACAAGAGCAGCTGAGGTGCCGAGTTTATTATCACAGTATCAAAATAAATACATGCATACAGTGAATTCATACATACATGCAGTCCCGGTTTTGGAGCGCCAGGCAAGGTTTTAGGAGATGAGGCTTGTATCTCGCCCGGACAGGGAAGCCACCGGTAACAGGTGAGAGGCCTGGATGGCTGAGACCTCGAAGGCGCAGTACCGCCATCGCCATTCTACAAACTTTGTGCGCACGCAATGCATGGCAACGGGTAAAGAGAAGGCTTCCTCGTCATCCTTGTACCCCAGAGGGCAGCCCTGCATACATTTGGTTGCATCACTCTGCAGACGGCATTTGCACATGCATCGAACGACAGGGAAGTAGACAAATCAATGGCATCCACGGTGGCTGCCAATGTCTCGCCCGCTTCCCACCGCCAACTGCCCGCCAGCAGCGCCGATCTACGCCCTCTGCCTCTGTATTTGTTTACATAGTAGTAGGTACTACTAAGTAGCTAGACGCAACTTTCGGCCGTCATACTACTACCTGGTAGTGCGCTGGCACGTTGGTACTAGTTGTGGCGCCACGGCCAACCAGGCCCCATTCCACCACTACTACTAGCAACTTCACACCAAACGCCAACAATGGCATGATGTCGCCGCCTGCCAACGCAGGCAAGGTGCAGAAGATATGCGTCATAGCTGCCTTGCGAACTCTGCAGAGTATTACAGTGACTCCGAATTGAATCTGCTTATCCCTCCAGGGTGCGTGACTAGTGCACAATGGCACCTCCTGTAAGTTGCCAAAAATTCAGCAGTAGTACCAATTCCTCATGCACTGAAGCCTTATTACAGTACGTAAGAATAGCACCTAGTAGGTATTTCAATCCCCCACAATCTGAGCACAATGTAATTTAAAAAGGATACAACAAAAAAGTTTTCTCGCGCACCAACTGTCCGTCTGCAAATGTAGAAGGAGCCTAACCGAATGTTTAAATGAGGAGGTGACCTCTCTCCACTCCGCTGGCGCGAGTTCCTCTGCGAGCTACAACGACCCCACCATCCTCACCGATGTTGTAGTGTTTGCATCGTATAGAAAATATCATCTCATTGCTGGCTCGCTCGACACGTCCAGTGTTGGTCATTGTGTTTTACTACCAATATCATTCGTCCAGGTTCTCTCAGAGTACTCCAAGTCGCGGTAACGTAGGAGAAGATGGCAATCCTGCCCAAGAAGACAACATCCATTCCATCCATGGGCGAAGCCAATCCAAAGGCAGAGTGGTCAGCATCCTGCGGCTCAACTATCCGGGCAGGGACCAGGCCTTTTTCCCGCATCCCTGACCAGCTGGGCTCTCGCGGCGCCAGACGAGGAGTTTCTCATCTCCCTGCGCTACCGTGGGTGTGACAGCTAGCCACCAGCCAGCCGGTAATTGCCAGCCCATTAACGGTGGCCGGGGTCAAACATACAACCGTCGAGCCAAACTCGTCAGCCCGACAGGTGCGGGCACTGTCGCCATGATTGACCATCGCATACACGATGCATGGTAGGAAGGCAAGCGCTGCTACAGGCCAAGGGAAGCTGGACCACCTCAACCTTGGTAGAACTCCACATGATAATAAAGCCCCAAGTGCGGCATTTACTCTATTGATGTATGTATGCGTCTCTGTGCCACAACGTGACCGGAGACGCACGGTGATTTCGCTTTTTTGCCAGGTGCATTCATCCCACCACTAGCCACCACGGCATTCTCACCACTTCAATATTCTAGCCGCCGACTCGCCCGTACCACCCACCACGCATGGGCGCTTCAATCGATTATCCTTGGGTCAAAGACCCGACGGCTTGGACCTGAAAATGCTAATACTAGGCTTTTTTCTGCAGAGCCATCATTAGAGACGCGTAATTCGGCACACCGATATACACCGTGCGTTCGTCGCCGGCCTCATCAACGTGACGAAGCGGGAGACTTCCGAACACAAAGGAGTAAAATCAGAACCAAAGTAGCAATTGGGCTCATGCTCTCCCAAATATGATCATAGAAAAGTAGAAATCATTGCCAAGACTCTCTCATCATCATGACTTGGACTACTTGGGCCGGGTAGCTACTGTATGAACCTTGTCTCAGTCTCTGCTACCTAAAACTCGTCGTCATCAATATCGGCGACAAAACCAAGTGATAAAGGAAAAAGGCCAAAGTATTGTCACGATACTGCAGGTGCCAAATACCAGCACAAAAGAAGACCCTATTTCCAGCATGACTCTCGATCAGACCGACATGGTGACCACTACTACATTCGATGGCTCCGATGATCTCCGGCGGGCCACTGAAGAAGCCAGCAAACTCGGCTGGTTTTACGCCGGAAGCCCAAGGGGGCGCCCAAACCACTGTGCCAGATGATTGTAACACTCGGGGGTGTTGGTTGCGAAAGAAACCCGAGCAGCGCGCTCTGATCTCCTATACTGACAGTAATTGCTACAGAATTGATGCACCAACAACTTGCCTTTACAGCAGCGAAATCTAGCGCCACGGTGATCTTGCGTTGCGATGACCTGATCTCCAGTGCTCCGCGGCACATGGATTGTGGCTTTGGCCTTGAAGGCCGAAACCTTGTCCCGAGGTGGGACGTTACGGTGCACACCAGCCGATCATTACATCACCACAGTAGCGACCCATTGAATGTCTGCTCCTCAGACCGATCCAGAACGATGGTCCGATCTTTGACCATTTCTCTCATAGCGAGCCATGACTACACTACTCTGATACCTAATTTTGCATCCCGATGACACACACATACAGATGTAGAACGTCTCAAAACTCTAGCCAGCAGCCTGTTCTTCGCGGCAGTTGCACCATATAAACACAATATCTGTGCCAGGTCTCATTGCATTAGCCGCCTTTTAATCATGACGTTGTGTGGCGTGCCAAACATGATAAAGCTGTCCAGGTCCTCGAACCCGGCGGCCTGGTACAGCGGAAATCCAGCTGGCGTCGCGATGAGAAATGCATCCTTGCTCTGCTCTCGTGCCCGATCTAGGCCCCAATTGAGCAACATCTTCCCGATGCCTCTGCGCTGATGGTCGGGATGGACGGCCAGGTAATCAAGGTCTAGGAGACACAACCCGGTCAGACATACAACAATGGTGAGGCGCTGGGGAAGTTGAAATTGCTCTCACTCACACCACATCTGCTTGGCACCCTCTTTACCGAAATTCTTAGTGGTGGCTTCCTCAGCCAGTCGCCGCAACGTCTTGTAAGCCTCTTTATCAAGCTCTTTGCACGGGACGGCTTCTTCCGTCCCCAGGCCGCCCTCGTGAGAAGCGCCCGCCTCCGATACGGGCTGCTCCCACATGGAGAAACCGACGATCCGGTTGGCCAGTTCATCGTCCGTGACGACCATGAGCACGATGCGTTCTGTACGCATCTTGATTCCTTTGCGCGTACGACGCCAAGCGATAGCCGGATTCTCTGACACCGAACCCTCCGGCTGCAAGCACGCCGGGAAGAGGTTGCGAACGATGGCATCATTGGCAGGGTTAAAGGCGGCGGTGCCCACACGTGCGATGCCATCTGCATCCGCCTCAACAGCCTGGCGCATGTGCAAAGGCATATTTGGCGGGGTTCAAGACGTAGAAGAAGTAGAAGAAGAAAAAGTATTGTCTCGCTGTAATAAACTCTGAACGTCGAGTTACCTGTGTAAGAAGGTACTATGCATGCTTGAAAGGTATTGGCTGCGGACCTAGTGCCGGCAATCGGCATCGACCATTTCTCGTCATAAGCAATCACATCAGCGCGCCATCCGGGCGGAGCTGATTGGACCGCGGGCGATCGTGCACCCGGAACGGGCCCTCTTCCGGAGACAATGGACTGGATCGCCCGTGCAGTTACTGAAGCAAACATCCATATCAAGAGAAAGCTTTGAGATGGCTGCGTCGTCTCGTTGCTCGCTATTAATAACTTCAAACAATTGCTGCTATGGCCAGCAAAGTTCGCCCTGCAGACGCTTAGGTGACTTTATGCAGAACAAAGGCTACGGCGACCGGCCGCTGTGAGAACAACTCGGTCACACGGGGTTCTTTAGAAAGAGCAGCAGCAGCTTCTATTTTTGAAACGGTTGTTTTATCACGATGTGATTTGGGAAAGCATAGGCGTTGCGGAGTCTACCACGCAAGCACCGAACATGTGAGGTCTGTCCTGGTATAAGTAATTCGAAGCTGCTCCGCGACAGGACAACCTGGGAGACGGCAAGACCACGGGTGCGTTCAGAGAAAGATGGCAAATATCTATCACACAGCGCCAGCCTTGCCGGCCACGGAATACGCAACATCATGGGCCAATACCTGGACCGACCCAGCAAATGGCCTACTCTCAGAAACTGATCTAGAACTGCTCGCACATGTCAACTGCTCCTACCTCTCTTGCGGCCGTCCTCCGACTTTACTCGCCCTCAAGCAGCACGCACAATCTCTTACGATACTCATCCAACGCCTCAGTATCTCGAGCAGCCTCGCCGCCGTAGTCGGTGATGATGGAGCAGCCACTGTGACTGGAGATGAACGATTCCTGCGGAATGAAGCGTTCGATTGGCTCGACGATCTTCGTACGCCATACACCAACGATGACGAAGGCCATCACCAGCCGATCCTGGCGCTCATGAACAGCGTCGAGCGAGAAACAGAGCGCTGCGGACCCGAAGCGCACTGCCCTCTGAAGACTTTGGAGGCTCTGCGACACAGGCAGAATGACGACGACAACAAAGCGAAGCGGCCATTTGCTAGTCATCAAAACCTCGTCATGCATGCAAACGCCTGCTTGGAGCTGCTGGATCACGAGTTCAGCTCTACGGGTGGCCTCATGTCAATCTTGCCGAGCGCATGCGACGGCGACGCGGCGCAGCTAGATGCGGCGCGCAACACACTGCTAGGACAGTGGCTCCTACATCATCAGGATCTTATCGAGCGGCTACATGAGCTCGAGATCAACTACGCCAATGCCCTGACCGTGGTGGAAGGTCGCGCCGTCGCGCCACTACACATTGACACAAGCGTCAGCAAAAGCAGCGACGCGCAGCCTCAGGAGCAAATGATCCTCGTGGGTCGTCGTGAGGAGACGTGCGAGCGGCTACACGAGTTACTAGACCGCGCCGAGGCGCAGGTGGAGAGCAAACAGAAGCTGTGGTGGGAGCGGGGCGTGAGCGGCGAGCGCATGTGGATGGAGCATCGCGGAGGAGACTGGTACGCCAGGGGCCTGGTCCCGGTGGATGTGCAGTCGCGGGTGTTCCGGGTGAAGCGCGGCGCCGGCAGCGATGGTGACGGAGGACAGGAGAGAGGGAAACTGCTGGTGATGGTGGGCTGGGAGCAGAACGAGGCGGTGACGCATGTGGCGGAGATGGAAGCGCGGCCGACGGTGGTGTCTGTGGCGGCGCCGCGGTGGGCAGAGAGGGCGACGGAGCTGGAGAAGAGGCTGAAGGGCGAGGGCGAGGAGAAGCTGCGGGAGGTGCTGGCCGTTAGGGAGGAAGAGCTGGCGATGGCGAACGCGTCGGTCGAGTTCTATGAGGGACGGATGGAGAAGGGCGACAAGGAGAAGATCAAGGAGCTGCTGAGGATAGTGAACGCATACGAGGGCAAGGTGAAAAGGCTGGAGAGTCAGCTGGCTGACAAGAGGGTGTAGACTGCAGAGGGCAGAGGTTATCGTCACGACAAACTCGAGAAGTCCGGGACCATGAAGACAAACAGATAGCTAAGCGGCCTTTCTGTTCTTGTGCTATAGGAGACAGTATTAATGCAAGTACTAGAACTGGCGTTTTGCTTTGGATGAACCATTCATGTGCTTATGTAAACATTGCCTAGTAAGCACTTTGGATCATCTTCGTTCTAGATTGGTCAACAAGCAGCAAGCTATGCAGTCACGCGTACGAAGCTACAGGCCCTTCCTACTTTAACTTTAAAGAAGCTCTTGAAAAATCTTGGGAAAAAAAAAACATGGAAGGCAGAAAACTCAAATTTTCCCCCCTCTCAACATCTAGTCTCGTTGGCTTGGCACATTGTTCCAAGTCCCATTGTCGCGGCGCCATCATCCGCAGGGACTACTGTTTCCTTAGCAACCGAGGCTTGTAAACAATCACCACTTTGCTCGCATCAACGCACCACCACCACCACGTTCCCCCCACCTTGAATGGAAAAGGATCCCCCCCCCCCGCTCTCCTCAGATCATTTGTTCTGGACCGCGTTCGTGCTGATGAGATCCGAGCCATTCACGAGCCTTGACTGGCCATGGGAGGCTTGCATTGATTCATCCTCTGTGCGGGCTTCTTTCTTGGCTCCGTTTGCAGACTAGTTAGTAGCAACCAGCCAAAACAAGCGCCGTGCGAGAAAAGCTCGCCAACAAAGCTGCGCTCGTTGCCAAATAAACCTCAAACCCCACTTCCTCCTCCCTTGGTCTCGGATCTTTGGTCCAGGGTTTCATTGCCGTCATCTTCGTGCTTCGTCTCACATGTGCTCATTACGCAAGCTCTCCCTTTGCTATCAGTCGCCCTTGACAACTTACTCTCGAACCTCAAACGTGTAGCTTCATCCAACACGACGACCGCAGGAGACTTCTGTATTATTAGACTTTGTTCTGGCATTACAAAGCCTACGTTCTAACCACCAGCGCGCATCGACGGATAGCAGACGGGAACGCTCCCGGCATTCCCTGTCACAGGCGGCAGGAACCATGCCAGACGACGACTCTACCATTATTTAACATCATACCGGGCCAACCCAAAGCATAGCTCGCGACATCAATGACTACATCACATCGCGGCCGTAGCGCTGCCAGATCATGGCGTATGCGGCCGATTGCTGCTATGGCAGCCTTTACCGTCTTGACCTCGACATCTACAACCACCGTCGCCGCCGCGTCGCACAAGTTCCCATACGTGCCGACTCAAATACTGACCCCGTCCTGCTACTCCAAATCCTCCTGCCATGCCGCCGACCAGACTTATATCTTCAAGCAGGCCGACGACGGCACCGTGCAATTTCTCTCCATCGACCACAACAGCGACAAGCTCACCGGCGATCTCTCCCCAAAGGTGCTCTCCAGTTCACTGCCGTTTCTCTCGGGCGACGGTGACAGCGCTGCTTTTGGCGCCGTGCGCACCGCCAATGGCACCGTGCTCGTCTACTCTGGCGTCTGCGGCGGCGACAACAGCTCCGTATGGTCCTTCAATCATGGTAAAGACGGCGGCACGACAGTCGGGGGTGGCCAGTGGACGAAGCGCTCGACACGAAATACC
Source organism: Niveomyces coronatus (assembly GCA_018831755.1). Taxonomy (NCBI): domain Eukaryota; kingdom Fungi; phylum Ascomycota; class Sordariomycetes; order Hypocreales; family Cordycipitaceae; genus Niveomyces; species Niveomyces coronatus. The sequence continues at coordinate 25,611 of JAFEME010000031.1, read as the reverse complement.
GCGGGAAGCAGCGGCGGCAGCGGCGGTGCGCCGTTCTTTCTTGGTGGCACGCTGGCGTTTTCTGCGCGCCTCGCCCCCGTCGTCGACCAGCCCACGCTATACAGCTACGGCGGCATGTGCGAGTCTCCCGTAGCCACGTCCTATAAGTGGCAGACCAAGGCCAACTATACCAAGATGATGGTGAGCCTAGCACCCGACAGCAACACCGACATCAACACGGGCTACAGCGCTTCCATCGCCTCAACCTCGGGCCCACGAACGCCCTTTGCAGGCTTCACCTTGACGCCGCAGCCGCCATCCATCACCAATATTTCGGGGACCATCACCCAGAGAATGGCGTACATTCTGCTCGGTGGACACACACAGCAGGCATTTATCAACATGAGTACCGCCGCCGTCTGGAGCTTGCCAGAGCAGGCGTGGTCGTATATCGACATCAAACAGCCAGTGGGTAAGACGGCCAACGCAGAGCTCATTCGCAGTAGTTCTAGTAGTGGTAGCAACGGCAACAGTAATAGCAACAGCAAAACCAAGCGAATCGACGGCGATATCCCGGAAGTCACGAGTCGCTCGGGCCACACAGCGATTTTAAGCGAGGACGGTAGTCAGGTGGTCGTCATGGGCGGCTGGGTTGGTGACGTGAGCACCGCGGCACAGCCTCAACTCGCGGTGCTCAAGATGAGCCAGACGTACAATTCGTGGATGTGGGCAGTGCCGGATGCGCAGCCTGAAGGAAATGGTCTCTATGGCCATGGTGCTGCTCTCCTACCGGGTAACATCATGATGGTATACGGTGGTTGGACAATTGATTCGAGCGGCAGCTCAGTCACCAAACGAGCTGCGCCAGATACTGCGCGCTTTTTCAATCTAACATCCATGCAGTGGGCATCCGAGTATGATCGACCGCCTCCAAGCCCCAATGATCCCGATGCGCCGGCCGTCGGGACTGGTGGCGACTCGGGCAGTCGTGCAAGGCGGCTCGGTCTGGGCCTAGGATTAGGTCTCGGCTTGGGTCTACTACTGATCATTGGCTCCGTCGCGCTCTTCTGCTGTCTTTATAACAAGCGACGCAGGAGACGAGCCAAGCGCGACGAAGCTGCGCGATCCATGGCGCGCGATGCCGAATTCTTCACTGAAGGCGACCACGTCATGGATCCGCCTGCTGGCTATGGTCATTGGGGGTGGTTTGGTCAGCAGCAGCAGCAGCAGCAGCAGCAACAACAACAACAACAACAGTCGCGGCAGCAGTATCACGAAAAGATATCCGGTGGCTACGAGAACCTGACCATGAGTGGCGCCTCCGCACCGCACGGCAGCGGGACCACCTCTATCAAGCGGAAGCCGGTCGGTGGACAGCTTCGCGGTGGCTACGTACCCTATCTACCTTCGTCGGACAATCGAATGAGCAATTTCGCTTCTTCGCCTGGGCGTATCCATCCCATCTTAGAAGATGACGAAGATGAAGACAATTATCGCGAAAAAGAGCTCCTGACACCGTCGTCAGAAGTGCATCACGATCCATTCCAGACGCCACCTGGCACCGGTCATTATGCAGTGGCGGCAGGCGTGGGAGCGGCGGCGGGAGCAGCAGCCATGTACGGTGCCCACCGCCATGGCACACCCAGCCCTGATCGACCAGACCGAGAAGTACAAGAGTGGTCGTCAGAGGCAGACGGCGGTGCCGAAGCACTTCTCGCCCGGTATGCAAAAAACCGCGCAGGGCGGAGCTCGCCGACCCGTGGCGACTGGCAACACCTCTCTTCATATCGCGACGACGAATCCCGCAGCGGCTCGAATCTATCCGAGTCGACTCGCAGTGCAGCGGAGAGCTTGCTAGGTGGCGCCGGCGTGTACAAGAAGTCCGGTAGCTCCTCATCCGAAAGCTACCGCACCGCGCGATCCGGCTTTGGCGCTTTGCAGGCCGAAGCACCGTCTCTGTTGCGCGGTGGCAGCGGCTACGACGAGTACGACCACATTCCTATTCCTGGCTCGCCGTCCAAAAACAAGCCGCGGCGCACATGGCTCGGCTCTCTGCGGCGCGTATTTTCTGGCTCCGATTCTACCACACCGTCGCCGGGCTCGTCGTCAGCGGGGCGAGAGGAGATGCCACGTCGACTGTCTCTAGAGCGCGTGAGCGCCGATTACGAGGCGCCACTTGCAGGCGTTAGCGGTGAAATCCTGCGTAGGAAGCAGGGCCGCGGCGGCTGGAATCTGAGCGACTCTGGTTACGGCGGCGGGAGTGCCAGCGGCGAGGGCAGCAATGCACAAAGCGGCAACAGATGTGGCGGAGGAAGCGGCTACAGGGATACGGATGATGACGGTGAGAACGACTGGGACATTGAGCGTGCCGTCGAGCGGCGCCTAGTGCAGGTGATGTTTACGGTGCCCAAAGAGCGACTCCGCGTGGTGAATGGAGTCGATGAGGACAATCAGGATGACGATGAGAAGACACCTCCACCGGTACCTCCCAAGGCAAATCTCAAACCCAAGCCCCCGGCGCTGGTGCTGGAGCCTCCACCGAGGATCCACGATTCACTGAGAGCGGAGGTGGTCGATTCTGTCAGCCCGGTTTCGAGCCTCTCCGCGGAAGAGCAGCCGTTCTCGGCCTCTCAGTATAGGGCCCAAACGGCGACAATGCCCAGAGCGGACCCAGACGCCGTCAGTCAGCTGTCGCCATTCATCACACCGTCTCTCTACAGCGACACGAGCATACCGTCCGCTGCTGTCGCAGCCTCGCACCCGGCCGGCGACGTGCTCGACCGTGAGGCTATCCTGCGAATGAGCCGACAGGGCGCACTGGCAGAGCCGGGAGGTCTTTTGCAGGAGCCATCTCCGTCCCGGCGGCGCAGCCATTCATCGGATGGTGGGGACGACAGGCTCTCGTCGAGACGTACGTCGACGGCGTCGGCGGTGTGGTTCGGCACGGCCGAGGCGGTGACGATGGAGAGAGCGAGGGCAAAGTCGAGAGTGCTCCAGATGGTTGACACGATTGAGAGCCGAGAGGGCAGTCCGGAGCGGCGAGGCGGGGGCCCGGCTGGTTAGCGGAGTGGTGATGGGAGAATTGCATTTATGTTTGGGAGTTTTCGGGGTTTCCGCATTGTCTTGCATGGTGGATGGATTCTCATCTTTTCAAAGGGTCGTTGCCCTTGCTTTTTTGTATATATTTGATACATGATGTATGTTGATATGGGCAGATGTAGTCTTGATGAGACGACGCATTTTTTCGAGTATATAGTTTTCATCTAGGCATTACATATATTTATCCCTCCATCATTGCTGGTCCTGTCCTGACTGACATGTGTGAAAGGCCAAAGATCTTGTCCACTGACTAGCAGGTTCCGTCATATTATGTACCAGTAAATGGTGAATACAACGCGCGTCATCAGCGCTTCTTGTAGGGCTCGTTTCTCGCCAAGACGGCATCAATCGCGCGCTGTCCCGGGAAATCGAAAATCACCACTCCCGTGCGGCCGTCCTTGCCTCCGCCTCCGCTCTCCAGCCACCGTCCCGTCTCGTCGTTCATCCCTACAACGGTCCTGTTCTTCGGACCGGCCGCCGCCTCGATCGGCAGCACGCCGACACTCGCAGACACATGCGAGAGGTACAGCTTCTTGTTCTCCAACGGGTCTGTGGCGGCGGCCACCGTCAGCGCCTCGCGGATCGCCGTCCACTTGTCCTTGAGGTGGTACACGTCGTCGATGACCCATAGGTCCTCGAGCACCATCTGCTCGCCCTCCCAGGCGATGCCGTACCTGTTCCCGGGGCCGGTGCCGTCCACGCCGGTGGGGAAATTCTGCAGCACGAAGAGCTTGGAACGCAGGTCGCCGAGCGTGGGCAGCGGCGCGCGGGGGTCGAACACGTGCATGTGCCGAAGGGCCTGCTTGGCGGTGATGCTCGAGTTGTGCCAGTAGAAGTTGAAGACGTCCTCGAAGGAGACGTCCGGGTCGTGGCGGCCGAGCGGGGCGCCCTCCTGCTTGACGCGGACGACGAGCGTCTCGGAGGGGTGGCGCGCGAGGAAGCCGAGGAGCTCGAGCAGGACGTCCTGGTAGGCGAAGCCGGTGTCGCCGTCGGCGTGGTATATGCGGAGGTCGTCGTCGCGGAGCCGCGCGCGGACGTCGAAGTAGCGCAGGCCGGCGGCGAGCTGCGACGACAGGTTGAAGTTCTGGCACTGCAGGGTGGCGTTGGTGCCGGCGAAGCTGTAGGTCATGGTGTCGTGGGTGCCGGGGATGCTGAGGGCGGTGAGGGGCGCATCGTCGCGGAGCCGGGACATCCAAGACGACTGCGAGGGCTGCGCGTCAAAGGAGAAGGCGCTGTGGAAGCCGTGGTAGCAGGCCGCGGAGACGCTGCAGGGGGCGGCGAGCGCGAGGAGGAGGCGGGTGAGGAGCATGGTGGTGGTGGCGGCGGCGAGGAGGAGGAGGAGAGGGAGAATGAGGCGCGGGAGAGGGTGTCGTGGGGTTGATGAGGAGGGAAGTGAGGATGGAGGCGGGCGCATATGTGAAGCGGCAAACGGGGCGCACACACGCCCGCAGGTGGCGGCGGCTAATCAGCGGACGAGTCTCGATTTGATGGGTGTGGTTGTCCGCGATGGTTGGCTATGGTTTGATTGATGTACCTGCTGATAAATGACTTTGGCGTTGCATGGTTGATTTCAATGTTGTCATGGTCAAGTCACCTTTCCTACTCAGTACACGTGGGCGGAAAGCCGGCTTCTATTAGCGATCAGCCAATGCGGGAATGGCGACCATGACTTTTTCTTCTCGTGGGGCATGGCCATGGGACGTTTTTCATGGATTTTCCACATGGATTGTTTGTGTCTAGTAAATACGCAGATTGCGAGAAATAATCTGAACCAGTATTGTCATAGCCATGCCAGGCGGCGTTGAACGAGATGTCTGACGTGGCGACCTACCCTATACCTCACCTTGTTTTATTTGTTCTGTGAAACCACAAACATCAACGGCACTTTACGCTTCTCGTTCATGACTACTCGGCCTTTAACTGGTCTTTTTCTTCTACTGTCCATCTTCTCCGTCATGACTATGTCGAAGAAAAAATGTGGCTTGGCAATACTGATTTAGTATCTATGTTGCCGTATCAACATGATAGATGAACAACTTTATCACTTCACGAAATACGTTTGTGTGACAGAGTCGACTAATGCAACAACAGTTTCAAACGGGGAGTCCCTGGTAATCAAACACAATCCTTTCCTATCGTTGTATCTATTCATATGAATGTGGTTGCAAGCCAACACCATGAGACGGCGGATCGCGCTTCGACTGAACAACGTGGATAGCATCTTCACTGATATAACCCTCCTCCACCAGGTGACGAATGTAATCCATAGTCCAGTCTTGACATCGCCTGTTTTTGACCTGCCCCGTCTTAAAATAATTCGAAACAGCCATGGCAAAACTCACACCGTCAACAGGCGCCAAGTAGTTCTGGCTGGCGCCAGGCGGCAACACGCGCGTGGCAGCGACCTCGAGGTCGTTTCTCGCTATCGCTTCTCTAGCCTCGCCCGCCTCGGGGTCATTGATGCTGCACGCGTCGACCTGTCCCAGCGCAAACATCTCGTGCGGGTCCTGGTCCGAGCCGGGCTCGTAGTTGCGCCTGAATTCGAGCAGGTAGCCCATCATGGGAGCGCCGACGACATGGATCGCGGTGCCCTTATCAGGCGCGTTCGTGTAGGGGACAAAGATGGCAAAGTGTGCCCGCTGGAACGAGACTCTCCGGTAGGTTACAAGGTAGATGGTTCTCATAGCCATTGCGCCTATACGGAGGGAGAATATCGACTCGAGGGAAAGTGGCTAGAGTGAGAGAAGGACAACGGATGGGAAGAAGGAGACTGTGGTAGAATGAAACCTGTGCGACCACGGCTGGCGAATCAGAGGTCAAGTCGGGTCTGGGTTGCGCTTGAGTGAAAACACCGAGGCGAAAAGAAACAAAAAAAAGTTTAATCTTGAAGATGAGTTTCTATGGACAATCTTGACTCTGTGCGTGCTAACTATCGTGCTGTATGCCGCGATGATGTGCGGCCATTGCCCCTCGTAGGCAGCAACGAATAGTGCTTCTGCCTATTTTCTACCATCCGCGCCTACGGTATGCCATTGAAGAAGTCGGTGCTTGACTATGTACCCCAGGAGCACCCATCTTGTTGTGGTTTTCGGCGCCTCTTTATGCGTTGCTCGAGGAAGCCAATGAACCGACGAGGTTGCACTGTATCTCCTCCACATGTGGGCAGCAGGCTGAAGGAACGTTGTAACATGCAAGACGCAGCCACTTGGTAAGGGCTCGTAGGTAGTATATGCAGCAATGGGTAAGCATTTAATCTGGGCCATACGGCCGGCTATCTAGGCTGCTGCCTTTTGGGCATCAATGCTGCCACAGATCCATGCTTTGGGCCATATATCTACGATTGCCTCCTACAATCGGACCGGTAGCTGCGCGAGTGAGCAAAAGCGACAATGACCTCACAGATCGAAATTTCACGCGGATTGGAGCCCGGCAAGTCCATCTGCGACATATCCTTCGAGAAGCTTCTGGAGGAGAAATCTTTGGACATTTCACGATCCGCCACACCATGTAGATACCGCCTCGTCAGCTGCGTTGACATTCTCGACCATAGTAGGCTTAGCATCCACGAGTACTCCGAGTTTCCCCAAGACGCATTCGCCGCCGTGTCCTACGTCTGGCGCGGCAATGCGCCCACCGAGGATCTCGGCGGCCGTATCTTCAACGTTCCTGTCCCCGCGGATGCCGACCCTGGAGACCCCGTTGGCCTGCAAGTGCTGCGCGAGGCCAGCGCGGCGGCCCTGGCCGGCGGCGCGGCCTTCCTCTGGCTCGACCGGCTGTGCGTCGTGCAGACGAGTGACGACGATAAGAAGTGGCAGATTGCGCGCATGCACGCCATCTACAAGGGGTGCCGCGCGTGCATCATCGTGCCCGGCGGCATCCAGTGCCTGGTGCGCCTCGACCAGGAGACGCAGTGGATACACCGCGGCTGGACGCTGCAGGAGGCCGTGGCACCGGAACCGCGCCGTGTCGTCGTGCTCTTCGCCTGGGCACTGGGCTCGCGGCGGGTGCGCGCCGGTGATCAGCACGGCGACATCACCGAGGTCACGCCGCGCACGTCCGCCACGATGCCGCTTTCGCTCGCCATCGACGCCAGCTACACCAGCAGCGTCACGCTCGTGTACGACGACGCCAGGTCGCTGCTGGTGCAGGTAAAGCTATTTGGCGCGGCGCGGGAGGCTGGCGGCGGCTCGATGTTTGGGCGGCAGGCGACGACGCGCGCCGTCATGTCGCCCAACGTCGGCGCCCTCGCACGCATCATGTGCGATGATCCGCCCCTCGGCCAGGACGCCCGTGAGCACGCCATCTGGCAGAGCGCACTGATGCGCACGTCATCGCGCCCGGTGGACATGGTCTTTAGTATTATGGGATTGTTTGGCGTGACGCTCGACCAGTCGCGCTTCGACAAGCAAGATCGTGTCGGGGCGACGATCGCGCTTGCGCGGGCTATCGTCGAAAACGGCGGGAGGGCTACATGGCTCGCCACGGCGTTCAACGTCGCGCCGTCACGCCAGATCTCGACCTTCCCTAGGTTCCCGCACACGTCTGTCTCGGGAAAGGCGTACATACCGGTCGCTGGAGGTAAGCAGGAGATGTCGTCACTGATGACGAACCATTATCCGATCGCTCAGATGCCTACCGGCTCGATGGACGAGCAGGGATACCTGCGTCTAGTGGTCAAGAGTATTGCTGTCAAGCCACTCAAGGAGGCGCCGACAGTAGCCACCACGTCCGCCGTGTCGTTGTCGTCGCCGCCCGCTCACCTACTCGCCGGCGACGGCTCGTGGTGGGGTTTCGATAGAAACGAGGACAACGATGCTGATGATGAGTGTGAAAGGCCGCAGTTTTATGCTGTCATTGTTGGCCGCTTTTCTGGTTATTATCCCGGTGCAACGCCAGCGAATGACATTAACAATATGCGTGCCATGGTTGTCCGACGACAGGAGAAGATGGACGGCGATGAGACTAGATTTTATGTCTGCGCGTATCTCACGATTCATAGACTGTTGGGAGACTGGGTTGCTCACAGTTGGCTGGAGCGCGAGTTCATAGTCGGAGGCCCTGATGTCGATACTGCGGAAGACTTAGGAGCGGGGATGCCGATAGTATCTGACGTGATGGAAAGTTCCTCCAATGGGCCAGAAGACAAGCTCGCATGTAATATTTCTCCTTTGATGGCCAGTGTGCTGCGCCGCGAACGTTGGGCCATGTCGCAGGAGACGCTGGAACTGCATTATGGCAACGAATCTGCCTCTGCTTATTAGTCAAGCCGCAACAGGTAACGGGCGAACAAACGTGGAAGATGGCTTTTCACCGATTGCCTTTACTATGACCTTGACTAGATCTGAGCCGTAGAGAATTCGAGACTACGCGGTTCTCTGCAAGCATTTATGTGCCGCGCTGCGCTTGTGACGATCGGTATTAAGCATCTGAGCCACTTTTCCATGAAGCGTGTCGTCCTGATCGAGTTTGTATCTCGCCGCCTGTAGTACTTGATCCATTGAAACGGTCGGCTGGCCTCGAATATAGTTCTTGGCTCGCTGTGTTGGATAGGTACTTAATGAAGGCCGCGCGGTCGATCTCTGCTACTCTCCTACTTAAGAGAAAGTTGCACTTGCAACCACCGCCATCTCGGCTACAATAGTCAGCCGTGACCACTGTGACTCGCAGTGTCGAGACGGTGTGACCATGCCCGAGTCGGCATTAGCAGTTTCTCGTCGGCGCGTTACGCATGATCATGACTGCTTCGATGTTCTGGCCCTGGCCTTTCTATCCGAGCGTCCGATTGCCCCGCGGACTGGCCCGGACAAAGCTACCTGGAATGAGCTTCAAGTGACGAGACATATTCTCTACAGAACCGCACTGTTTCGCCGACGTCTGAATCTTCTTTGCTGCTTCAGCCCACATTACAAAGTGACGCATCTGATGTGGACGGGCCAATCAGACTGACGGATATGAGCCCCCGTCTGATCCGCCTCGTGATGCGGACATGGAACAGCAGCCAGATGCGGTTTTCATGGACTGCGAATCAAGGCGCCCAAGGAGCCCTGAATTGATTAAATGCTAGTCATTCGTAGTCATTAATGTCTAGTCAGTATTTTTCGGTACATGGTAAAGCTCAATCATGATGCAGTGGATAGCTATCCTCCTAAGTAAGAGAAAAGGCCCTTTCATCCATCTGAGCTCTTTCTTTTACTCAGGCGTTCGCGCGTCTCCGAATGAATATTTCTACGGCTAGAGAGTGAAATGAAAGACCGGCCTCTGCAGCCACCGTTGCGGATCCTCATCCTTCTGTTCTCATCACATCGGTACCGTACTCGAAAGCTTCGGTCAGCGTCTCAATCATGGCACGAGTCAAAACAGCGTCTGTAATAGTCACTCGACAAACGCCGCATGGTCCGTTTGGATTGACTTTTCGTATATTTTGAATGTGTTAAAACTACGTCCCTTGATAAAGAATCCCTTCCGAGTTATGCCTGCCCATGAACCCAAAACACTAAAAACAGCAAGATAAATCCACCGGCGAATCATCACAGTGCACAAACAGCCAGACAAAGCGCTAAAAATGAAAATCCGTGAGAGAAGTTTATAACCGAGTGACAATCCCGCGTTAGCGCCCTGGCTGAGGCTCCCATATCGCCTGTCCAATCACGCCGCCGTCCTGGCCCTGTTGATAGGGATGTCGCGGAGCGCCGTGATGATCGTACTGCCGATGGCTCTCGTATGGCTGACGACTCTCGTGCTGGTGAGAATTCTCATACGGCTGTAAGTAAGGCTCGTGCACCCGGGTGCGGGGCGGAGAGGTGCTGCGAGAGTCGGTTCCCATCGTGCGAGTCGGGGAACGGTTTCGGCTTCCGGACCCTGGCGTGCGCGCGTGAGGATTTGGCTGCGCGTACTGCATCAGGCCGGCACTTTCTTCACCTGAGATGGCCACGCCCACGTCACCGTCTCGGATAGGACGTACCGGCGGTTGGCCGTATGAGTTCTCGTGGTTGCGAATATTTGAGCCGAGAGGCTCATCTGTCCTGGAGGCAACTCTGTAGGCGCCGTATGAGGGGCGTCCATCCTTGCGCTCATTGAGGTTGTCCATGTCGTGGGCGTCTTGGCGGAGGTAGCTAAGGTCCTGTTTGCGTTTGTGAACGCCGCAGAACAGCCAACGAACACCGCGACCGAAAGCCTTGATAAAGTCCCAGATATTTATGGCGTCTACTAGAGCGCCAAGTCCCATGAAGCCCCCCTGAGGTGCTTCGAGCTCGTTGGGTAAAGCACCTCCTGCTTTTTGCGGGTCGGGGCTCGGATAATGGCGAGTGATGGCCGCGTATTGGGTATATGGTTTATATGGAAACGCCCACAAGTGCAAAAGGGAAAAAGCTGCCATCTCGACACAAAGGAGAAGGCTGGGAATGCCGACCTTGATGTCAGGATATGCCAGAACCTTGTTGGGGTGAACAATGTGCAGTGTGGAAGTTCCGACAGATATAGCCGAAGCCTGCCAAAAAGAAAGGAAGACGACGAGCTTGATGGCGACGATCTTGAGGAGGAGTCCGTGATCCTTGAGCGGTTCCTTGAGCTGTATATAAGACTGGATTAGACAGAACATGGCAATTGTTACCGAGATGGCGTTGATAATAATTATCTAGAGCTCGGTTAGCAAATAGACAAGACGAATGATGTGAATGAGCGCTGCGTACCCAGATATGACCAAAGACGGGGCTGTTTGAGCTTTCACAGTACATTCCGAAATACTGGGAAACGACGGCGGAAATGGTCATGGCCACACGAACAAAGCAGTATTGATAGACGCCAATCCAGTTGATGTTGAACCAGGTGAGCCCGCTCCGAGGGGTGCGCCAGGGTCCTCGCTGGCCACAGCAACAGGCTGCAAACCAGTTGACAGGCATGACCCATGGTTTGATCGGGCGCATATCGCGAAAGAAATGCTTCTGGGAGTGCAAATCAGGAGCGGTGAAGTGACAGAGGACAGCGTAGAAGGAGGCAATGGCAATGGCCTCGTAGCAGTCGGATATGACTGAGAAGTAGATGGCGTGGCGATACCACTCAAGTTGCAGGTAAGAGGAGATGGCGTAGATGGGGACCATGAAGAGAATACGGATGATGCTGTGATTGCGGTCAGGATTTGTCTTTCGGGAAGTTTTGGACAGGGCTTGAGGACTTACTATCGCTGCTCGCGGGGCTTGGTGTAGTTCAGCATATGCATACAGATGAGGTACGAGCTGAAAAGAACAGAAACGAGAGTGCATGCTGCGGCGATGATGCGAGCAAGGTCATGGAACCTAAGGTGACCGACGAGTTCGATTTCGGAGCCGGGCTCGACTATCAACGTGTTAATGGCGGCCGAACTGCATGTCCTTGTATATATATACTTCTCAGGTGCTCCAGCGTGTTGTTGCATGTCAGATTCATCCTGCCGTTGGAAAGGCCAGCTTGCCAGCCACTTGTGGTGAAGACTCGGATTGCCGCCCTCAGCCTGAGGCTGCTGAGGAGCGCACGATGGAGGGGCTCGGCGTCCGAGGTGCGACGTGAAGTGGTACGTCGCGTTGCAGAGCCGAGTCGTCCGGTCGAGTCTATACGAGAGCGTGTCAAGTATCCCAGTGCGCGCTGAGTGGTATACGATAATCAGGTGGCGCGACACGCCTTTTGAGAGTCGCGAGGTCGCTGGCGCAGATTCGCGGATCGGAGGAGGCTTGTCGTGTCGAGGCTTCAGATGGAGAGACGAATAAAGTTGGATAGTGCGAGTTTTTGCCGACTTTCGAGTAACAAGTAACAAGGGAGAAGTGATCGTCGGCGTCGTAGTCGTAGTTCGTCGCGGTATGATGGGAAGGGAACAAAGGATGCGCCAGAGGATAGGTGAACAAGGGCGTGGTGGGAAGAGCTGGTCTAGCCAGTTCGAAAGGAGGTTGAAAGGACGGGCTTTATATATGGAAAAGCGACGGCTGGATATCAAAATTTGAGACGAAGAAGAAGAAGAAGAATGTGACAAGATGCAACAAAATTAAAAAAAAAAAGTGAAGGAAAAAAGGGCACATAGAGCAAAAGTCTTGTTGGTGAATCAGAGAAGCCATCAGGCAAAGAAGGGGATTTTGGCGGGAGGAAGCAGGGATGAGCAGGTTCGCTTACTAGTACTGTACTTGCCTCTAATGGTACATTTATGTAACATGCTGTACACCCGGCGCAGCACGTACCGCTACTCTAAAAAGATACATACATATAGCACGATGACGAAGTTCGGCAGACTGCGGTGGCTGTGCGTGCACCGTGCACCCGTTTGTTGTGGCGTCCTTCAAGTTCTGCCATCTCTGCCCGACGGCTTTATCAGAACGAGGCGGTCATGCCAATGATCAGTACTAATGTAGGTACGTCGCGACACCAACACGCATCTTGATAGGCTTGCCTTGCCAGGCGGATTGGCATCCACCAGCTTGGCCATGCCCACTATACTGTACTATAAGTCCATTCCCGCCGTCATCATCGCCGTCTTTGATTGCACGCGGCAGCGCTGTGCTGTGCTTCACAGTACAGTGCAGTAGTACTATGTACTGTATCTTTCAGCTACTGCACGGTACACGGTGCACCGCCCACTGAACCGTTGCCGCGAGCCGAGCCATGCAACTGCTCGCTCCACAGGCTATTTATGATTCACTAATATGCTGCCTTGTTGAAGTCGCAAACCGACGGATGTCCATCAGCTTCTTCCCCTTGCTCTCCCTTTAAAGTCCCGTTTAGCCAGTCCTGGAGAGGCGCTGCTGTCGAACAATCGAAATAATGCCGTGACTGCGTATCCCCTTCTGGCTTTCAACACTCCTTTGTTCCATGAGTCTTGGTCGCGTTTCACATCTCCTTAGCCCCCCCCCCCCCCAAACTAAGGTAGTGTGTCGCTCTTTAGGCTTACCAAACTTCGCCACGCCTACGTATCCTGTACAACAATGTCATCATCATGAAAGTTGCCGTGGCATTCCATCTCCGGATTTTGCAGGAAAGGTGGCTTGTTCACCGGGAATTGAAAAGGAAACAACATCTCAACATCTCGTCCGGTAATAAGAGGCCAAGACCTGCCGCTGTGCCAAGCCCCGCGGGAGAACACTAGACACTGGCTTTGTTTGCTACAGTACCTAGAGCTTTACCCGCAGGTTGCCCATGAGCTTGCTATCAATATCAGAGCGGGGAGTCGTCATCCGTCACCATCTCTGCAACTAGAGAACAAGAGTTGCACACATGCCTCGTTCGTAGACGTGTATATACAGCACAAATGTGTTCGCTCCTAAATAGTTACGGCCCAGTCATCCCGATGTACACGGGATCGGACTGTTGCTAGTAAAAGCGTACAGTACAGCACAGCACAGCACGGCACAGCACAGTACAGCCACCTTTTCGGCGCGCGCCAATGCACCGGGCTGCCCACCAGCTTCCCCGGCCCATTATTCACATTACTATTCGTACAGTATGTACAGTGCTGTACAGTTATTTATAGCGCATGGCCACTACAGCGCCTCAGAGCCACCGTTACTCATCAGCATCACCAGAGTGCCGCTCAGAATCAAGGCTCTGTTGCAGACTTTCCCCATCTGCGTGCCAAACGTCATAATGCCGCCTCACTTTCGCCTCGATCCAGTGTGCGTACAAACCAATAGACGCTTCCACGACTCTCCCTACGAAATTTCCACAATCGCATGACCATCGCTTACTATTGGGCCACAAAAAAAAAAGAAGAAAAAAAAGCCTAAACAAACACCGTTTAATATGCACATAGTGCATCGCCATGCCGCATCACGTTGCTTTACTTTTCCAACACTCTATATTCCAAAGTCGACTTCCAGATGCACGCTCAATATGCCCAGTTCAACGCCGACGCTTGCTCCCTTCTGATTGCAAAAGGGGAACATGGCGGTAGGTCCATTTCAAATAAGATAGTGAAATTTCTTGCAGTAAATAGTGTAACGTGTCGTCCAGGCAAATGCCAAAAGAGAGGGGTAAGGAAAAAAAAATGTCTCGAAACAAGGCGGATTGACAAATGTTAAAAATCTGCCGTTCCGAACCCGTCCTCCGCCTCCGCCCCCGCAAAACGACGCTCCTCGTCCGTCCATAGTTGTACAGGTACTCCTTTGTCTTGTCTCAATCTTTCAAGTCGCTCATTCTTGTTTTCTTCATCGTCTGACTCGCTTTTCCCGATCATTTGACAATCCGCCAAACCCTTCCTCACTGCGTCTCTTGCGTCCGCGATCATCTCTGTGCGAACGCTCTTCCGTTCGTGGTGGTCCGAAGCCCCCGCGCATGCCCCCGCGCGCGTGTCCGCTGCTTGACCACTCCATCCCCGCTCCTTGTCTGTCGCGGCCATCTTCCCCACCGACCTCCCCTCCCATTGACCGTCTGTCACGGTACTCACCCATGCCGCCTGCTTTGCCGTCGCGTTCATGGCTACGAGGTCTTCCGGGCCTATTCGTTCGATCTCGGTGACCCTCGCGGTAAGATCGGCCTTGGTCACGCCCGCTGCCATCGCCAGTATTCGCAGGCCCTCTAGGCGCGTCTATCCAGCGCCCGCCGTCGTGCGCTTGTGCCTGCGCCTGCGAGCCGCCCGCAAGCACTTGCACATCTGAGTTGACGAGCGTCTGGCGCCCAGCGCTCTGTCTACCGCTGTAATGACCATTGCTACTACGGCTTGCTTCTCCGACGGAGCTCTGCTGCAGAGCATTATTGATGCCTGCCAGCTGTCGCCGACCTCCGCGCTGGCGATCAGCAGTAGAAGAAGGTCCTGTTGGGATGCCGCTCTCAACCCCTCGGACTTGGCTATGAATTGGACCGGGGGGAGCAGCAACGGCTACGTTGCTCTCGATCTTTGATAGACGATCTGGGTGTATGCCGCTTGGCGTCTCGATTTCATCACCATTGACATTTGACTGTCTCCTCGAAGGACCACCGAGTGCCCCAACAGCTCCGCCAGGTGCGACTTGTTCATAACCGCCACGTCGATTACGGCTCGAGGAGGGTCTCGTTGGTGGCTGTCGGTCACCTAGAGACATCTGATTATTATACTCACTTGGCACGGGACCGCCATCGTGCGGAAGAGCACCCCGGCCACGAGGACGAGGACCCGATGGAGTCTCTGTCCCAGAGGAGACCTGGTTGAGCCTGCCATAGTTAGGGTCTTGGTACGAACTATAATGATGCCGCTTGTCAGGATCAGAGCCTCGTGGAGCTCCGTAGAAAGCTTCGCTTCCTCGATCAGGTCCCTTTTCGCCCCGATAAGGACCTGCTCCAGATGGCGACCTGTCACGGTTGCGCCCTTGAGGCCGAACATGAGCCCCATGAGCGCGTCCATGCCTCTCATCCGACACATTGGGCATCATGGCTACGCCTTGCTCAGCATGGCGTCCGGATCTCCGTGGAGACTGTGGCCGAGACGCCCGGTCATGATCGCGACTATCGTTCCGTGTAGAGCGTACTGCTGGCACATCCTCACGCTGCTCAAGTAGTATCGCTCTCTCCGGGTTGATGCTGTTTGCAGCATTGCCAGGCTCGATCCGTCGTGACCTTGTTCCCTCCTGATCCTGTGCTTCACGAATCGGCGTTTCGGCATCTCCTTGTGCAAACAAAGCAGCCCTTTGTGGGTTCATCATAGGCTCGGCAGGGGTGACCGCAGGCGTAGCGGGCGAGGAAGCCGCGAGCTCGTCATTCGGACGTCCGCCTTTAGAGTGACGTGGCTGCTCCCGCGATGCGCCCTCGTCGCTATTGCCCATATCACGCTGTCGGTCACGGTCAGTCCGACTAGGGCGGCCATCGTGCGGGTCGCGAGCACCCCGGCTGTCTCTAAGTTCACGCTGGTTTCGCCCGTCCCTCTCGTCTCTGCTCTCGCGGCCGTCTCTGCCGTCCCGCCTCTCCTGTCCACGCGATGCGTTAAATCGTTCTGGCGTGTAGTGGCCGGGGATAGGCACATCGGGACGAGTAGGAAGACTAGGTCGGTCCGGAAGAACATGTCCCCTGTCCCCTCTTGGACCTGGTTTCGGTGTAGAAGATCGTGATTGCCCTGACGTTGAGTTCTCGTCCTTGACCACATCTATACCAGCGCGTGATGGCTTGACTGGTAAATGATCCTTTGTCTGACCAGCGGGTACTGCAGCAGGCTTCTTCTGCTTCAGATCTTGCACCTCACCGTCCTCCTCTTCGCCTGTCTTGTCGGTGTTGGATTTGTTCGCACTAGGCCTGAAGTCCTGTGCCGTAGCTCGCAAGCCGGAAGGCGCCGACTTCTCCGTCGCTTTGGCCCGCACGTCTGTGTTCGTTCGGAACACCTGGACCAGAACCCACTTCGATTTTCTACGTTGCAGTTCCGATAGCGCTCCCTGCGCAGCAACTGAAAGATCCACACGGCCGCCAAGCTCGTTCGTCGCGACGATCTTCTGAGCTGCCTCTTGTTGGGTGATCTTTTGAAGCTGCGTGGAGAATTGTGAGGCCATAAAGTCGATAGCGGGAAAGCAATCAACCACAGATTTTAGGACCGTTATTGCGTTTCGGACGTGCATCCATTCGCTGCCCCCAAGACATGACTTCAGTGCACTATTCAGATTCTTGTGCCAGCCGAACAACAGATCTCTAAACTGCGCGTGTTCAACGAATATGAGTGGTTTGCCATCTTCACCCACCGCGAGTGCGAATCCATGTCGAGGGTTCTCCCGAGGACCAATACCTTCTACCTCGTAGATGCCTTGAGGTTGTTGACCTTTCGCGTCTCTGCCAGTCTTGTCAATGGGGGAAGGAGCGTTTTTATGCCACTTTGAAAGGTCCTCAAGTATGAGCTTCAGGAAGCGACCCAAATAATCAGCCTCGCGAACACTGCATGTAAAGATGAGCGTTCGAAGACGGTTTGCGTTGAACAGTCTGTTGTAAAGCGACATGAGCTTGAATCTCGGAGCCCTAGTATTGTGGAGCAGTTTGATGAATTGGAAAGTGTACTCGGTGTCAGTCGGTGAGAGGAGCACACGGGGCAGGAAACACTGCTCAAGTAACACATCCGAGATGCTGTCAGGCGTCGAACAGTTCAAAAAGCAGGATGGAAACATGTCAGTAAGATAGCCTTCCCAACGAGCTTGCGCTTTCATATGCTTGTGGCGCTCCTCTACCAGTTGGAGCTGCAGATGAGCAAGGTCTCGGCGTTTGTCGGCGCGGATCTCTTGTCCACGATGCGTCATATCAGAGCGATCGTTGAGAAGGGCCACATCTTCGGCTTTTGTGCGGTCTGCCTCCTGCTTATAAGTGTCAACGGGACAGAAAATATCCCCAAGTTGTAGTGCCCAAAAGGTGGCAACAAGCTCAGGCGTGATGATTTCCCAGACCCGTGGACGCACAGTCATCTTTACGGACGTGGCCAGGGATTGCAGGGCAGTGCTGAGCTGGATTTGCGGGTCTGAGCTCTGGTGAGTGAATGGCATCGTGTCTGCTTCTGTCGGATCTCCATTCGAGGGCCTTTCGGTCATCGCAGCGTCACCATCCTGGTCCGCAGTTTGTGCAAGCCGCCGTGATGCATGTGCATTGACGAGTCCTTCGAGTAGTCGCTGAGCAAGGCTAGAACGACCGATGAGAAAGGCTACGCCGATATCAAGACCATATGATTGCATTAACTCTGGTATCGAAGGAACGATCCGGTCAAATTCAGGCTGCTCTAGATTATTCCACATGAAATCGACATATTGAAGCAGCGTTTGATGCGAGTCATCAATTAGGGATGAGAGAAACTTAAGATGCGCCTCATCTTCAGGAATCTGGTACGCCCTCGATTGCCGGTACTGGGCCAAGTTGACAAGAAGTTTGGCAGCGAGGCCGGAATCTGTCAAGGCACTGATCAAGCGCTTTGAGCTACTGGCGTTGTCGTAACGCTTATCGCCACCACGAACCAGGGTGCGTTTGCGCAGCAGTGGAAAGCCGGCCATGGCGAGAATCTGCTGGTCAGTCAGGTCGATCAAGTCAGTAATGCCGCCCATCGAAGAAATGAGCTCCTTGAGAATGATGAGATCCGTGGAGTTGCCATTGAATAGCTGGTCGTTCACATAGAGCAGAACAGGCGTGGCGTCGAGCAGATTGTAGCGACGGAAAACCTTGCCCGTGAACTTTGACAGCGCTTGCAACCATTTGCTGGTTGTCAGTGCATGATCGGCCTGCGTTCGGTTTCTGGACTTGCCCAGGGAGTTCATGAGCGACCAGACAAGGACATCATACGACAAATCGGTGAAGTACTTGGCACATTCGACAAATGCTCCGATGAGGTTGGGATAGGACTCCAGCTGCTCGAATGCCACTCTGAAGACGATTCCGGGTGAGGAGATGCTAGTTTTTGCCAGCTGTCTGGCCATCTCGCTCAAGTTTGTAAGGGACACGCGTTTCATGATGCCCCTGGTCTCGGCCGTGGCGCGTGCAAAAGCGGTTCTCATGACTGGCAGCCGGGATATTTGGCCCTCGAACCATTCTGCGTACATTGTGTAGCGGGTCGTGATGGGGTAGTGCTTCAAAAGATTGTAGACGGCGTTGACCACGGCAGCGTTGGCCTGGGAGTGGCTCAAGGCAGGCAATAGAAGCCTCTTGAGTAAGTCGTGCCACCTCTTCCGGTTTGCCTCGGACTCATCTTGTGCCAAGCTCATACCACCGATGCTGGCGAGCTTAGAAAGGAGTGACTCATCCTTGCCTATGCAGACACCAGAAATGTTGAGAAACGTGCCGCATAGTGTGAAGATGTCATCGACAGTCTGGCAGACTGGAATGTGGTCTGACCACTCGTCCCAGTAGAAACGATAAGTCTGATTCTCATTGATGTCGTACTTGTCAGGAAATGGCCAACGCCAGGTCTTCTTTACTGGCATACGAATCAGCTTAACGTTTCCCTTGGGCACAGCAGACTGGTCAATATCCGGGATCGATTTCGTGGGACAGGTAATGTCCACTGTGGATTGAGCCTTGCTCGCATTATAAACCTTCTCGATAGAGACGTTGAGAATACGATGGATACGGCTAAGAACTTCCGGGAAGGCCTCCGGAATCCAAGGAAAGCGACCTAGAATGAAAAGTGACTCTGGGACGGCGCCAATTGTGAGGAGTTGTGTGAGAAATGAGACCTTTTGCTCCAAAGGCTCTGGAAGTTTCGCTTTTGGTTCTGGGTCAGACGCCTCCAAGTTGTGTCGCGTCTCAGTTTCAACTATTCTGGACACTTCCCTCCGCACCGCATTTGGATTGTCGTCGTCACCCTGTGGTAACACACCGGCCCGGAGAAGGGCATTCATCCCGCCTCCACGAGATGCGCGCTCGTTTTCTTCGATTTTCTTCAGCTCCTGTTCCCGAACATCATCCATCTTATCGTCGGGTGGGGAAAGGTGCGGGTAGAGGTCGGTGATGGAGATAAAGCCAACTTTGACGAGTAGGGCAGCCAAGTATAGCAGATTCGCTGGCAGCACGTCGGCCTCGGCACGAAGCTCTGAATTATAGAACCGTAGCTTGAAGCCGAGTAGCTGAGCAGCAACATGATTGCCTGGAGGGGGCAAGGTCTTCGTTTCGTTGATCCAGTGGCGCTCAAGATCGGATGAGCCAGTCTCATTAGGTATCTCGGTGGCATTCAGAGCTGACTGAAGAATTTCATCCGGCACGCGACGGTCTCCAAGCTCGAAAAAGGCACCCAGGTGAATTTCGCGAGCTCGATCCCAGAACTGAGAGTCCCTCAGTTGTTTTGCTTTGAGGTTGGCGGCTTCATCTTCAGCATTGGTAGTCCAGTCGGGGTAATCGGGACGCGCCCAAATAGGTAGTCCAGCTGAGTAGGATGAGGAACCAAAGTTGATATGCGATCGCGGCCACCATGAGCTAGTCCTCAAAAACTTGACAAAAAACTTGTATTGCTTGATCAAAACGGCAGCAGCCACATCGAGAGTAACGTCCAGAACCCTTCCGACGTCTAGATCGAAGGTGCCTATTAGAGCTTTGACCCTCTCAAAGGTATGCTGTGCAAGTTCCGGGGGCGGCGGCGGCACGCTACTGGTAGTGAACAACTCGGTAATGAGTTTTGAGTACCCTTCGGATTCCTCCCTGAGGAGGTTGTAGTTCGCCTGGCGATAAAGCAAATTCGTCGCCTGTCTAACACCGAGTCTAGCGAAGGTATCGCGAATAAGTCCGAGTTGTTGCAGAATAGGGGCATCGAGAACATGACGCATAAGAGTCGTAGACACACCCGTAGCCATGAGGAACTGACGAAGAACTGGTTGGTAGAGGTTGGAGTCGTTATCCATGACGATGGCGAGTGAGTCGAGGAAGAGAGTATGAGGAGCCAAGTTAACAGAATCGCTACTTATTTCCACGTTTTCATCACCAATAATTTCCTTGATACAGGCCCCGGCGTCTGTAGGAGCGAGTTTGCCGGCGAGGACGGCGTGGATGAACTCTTGGAGCAAATTTGATAGCTCCACAATGTCCAGGTCCTCGCGCGACTGGACGCCACGAGAGACGATGTGCTCGCGTCCAGCGGCTGTCCAGTTTGCTATTTGCTCATCGGTAATCATGTCGAAATGAAAGATGGTAGGATATGGTTTTTGCAGCGCAGGCTCTTGAGTTTGAGGCGGTGGTTGTGTTTGCGGCTGTGGCCTAGGCGCCGCCGCAGCCGTGGTAGGTTCGACGGTAGCTGGTGCGGAGACTGACTTGTCTTGAGGCTGGGGGTTCACGGTCGTGGGATTTTGTCTTGCAGGGGACGGCGGCGGTTGTTGGACGGCTGGATTTTGCCGCGAGCGGTTGGGAGAGGCATGGTTCGGATGGTGACCGTGAGCTTGGCCACGACCGTATCCGTGTGAGAAATCTCGCCGATAAGAGCCGCGAGGTCGACCACGGCCACGGTAGCCGCCATCGTCCCTATCGTGTTGGGCCATGGCAGTCTCCGTAGGTCGGTGTGGCGAGGGCCGGCCAGTGTCGCCAGATGGCCGATCGGGTCTCTTGCGCTTTGGGGGCATTCCCAACTCTCGAAAACGGCTAGATCTTGATTAAAGCATCGACGCGCAAATGATGTCGCGTGTACTTGAACGTGTTTGACGAATGCAGAAGCAGAGCGTTTGGTCAGAAGTAAAAAAGGAGCAATAAGGGGGCTTAAGCTCGAAAGATAAGTGCTGCGGCTGCTGGCCAGGGTCGCACGAAGCGTAGGTAACAGATACACACGAGTGGCCGGGAGAAGAGACACAAAGCAGGTCGTCGTTGCTCGGGCTAGTCGCCACCGGATGACAAGCGCTTTCGCGGGCAATGATAATGTTGAAAGTCGCAAGTGACCTGGAGGACCCTTGATAGCGACTGTTCGTGCGCTTCTTGTCCCTGTCGTCCGGGCTGACAAGACGAGGTGAGGTGCAAGCCTGACTATCTCCAACTCTTAAAGAGACTGAATGGATGCGCGCCGTCGAGTCGAGCGTGCACGGGCCAAGTAAACGGGCTCACGGAGACACGTGACCGCTTGGGCGCTGGACAAAAGAGCTGGCAGTTTCTGCGCCCAGACTAGTAGGCGACGGATGGTTCACTTTTTTGCTTTCTTGCGATAATCTATTATTGAACCACAGAGTAGAAGTACTGTACAACACAACAATAGCCATGACGGTCGCTAAACAGACATTCTGTTTCAATAATATAGGTTATTATCGCGAAATTACTAGAAGTACAGTATGTATAGGCTAGTTCATGATAAAGCGGTGTTAAACAGAAGCATCGACGTCGCAGTTTGCTGGTTCTGCGTGCGTATAACCAATTATACCCGGCGGTATCGGTGTTCCCCTCACTCGCTCGGTCAGGTAACGAACAAAGACACCAGCTATTTCTCTGTGTGAATAGGCAGGTAGCACTCGGGACTCTTGCTTTTCTTTTCCTTTTTTTTTTGTTTTTTTTTTTTTGTTCTTATGGTGCTAATGCACTAGAAATCAATGAACAAAAGATTGCGGATTATGCGATAGTGAAAGACTAAGTATAGAGGCAGCTTTTTTTGTTTACCACGTACTAAGCTACTTGGCTACCTACTACTCATGCCACGCCCCTATTTTTATCGCAATCACCACCAAAAATCAGCCACTCTTATGAGCCGTACGATACGGCAGGGATATGCACAGCTGTTCCGTTAGCGGGTGTTAGTCACGGTGGGCTCCTGGCAAACCGCAAGCTAGACAGGGCTGATGGCCTTTATCGGAAGCTCCGATTGCGCCATCAAGAACTGCCAGTGTGAATGGCATTTTCTCACCTTACAACACTACCTTTACAACATGCGGCAGTCTTGCAAAGCCCAATTCTAATTACAATCGATCTTCTGGGGTGGGAAGGGACGTTCTTCCTTTCTTTTCACGCAAACGACTTCACCGTCGCCCACTCCCAAAGGCCAAACGATCACGCTTCGATTCAACGGAGGTGGTTGCGATACCGCTGACAACCACCGCCATGACTGAGCAGGAGACTGCCAGCAATGGCGCCCACAAGCAGCAATACGGTCAGTACACACGTACACCACCTAGACACGAAATGACCGCCTCGTCGGTTCCTTCTTTATTTAGCGTTCTATGTTAAATGAAGCGTTTACTGAATACCTGTAAGAAAGACGCGCAACACAAACCGAAAACCCATTCGCTACGTTGATACCCGACCAGCAAATCGCCATACTTTCAGAGTTCACGCTGGAATCTGGGACAACACTGCGAAACGTTCCACTTGCCTACACGACTCGGGGCAAGCTATCCAGCAACGGCAACAATGCCATGGTTATCTGTCATGCCCTCACTGGGAGCGCTGATGTTAGCGACTGGTGGGGACCGCTGCTTGGTGGTCCCGGCCGGGTCTTTGACACATCGAGATTCTTCATCGTTTGCATGAACAGCCTCGGCAGTCCTTATGGATCGGCGAGTCCCGTCACGGCCAAAGATGGTGATGCGTCCAACGATAGATACGGTCCTGAGTTTCCGCTCACTACCATCCGCGACGATGTCCGGTAGGTCCTGCTCAGTCCTTTTTTTCATATACAATCGGATTCTAATGGAAGATACAGTTTGCATAAACTCCTACTAGACGAGCTAGGCGTCAAACAAGTCGCTGCAGTTATCGGGGGATCCCTCGGCGGCATGTTCGTGCTAGAATGGGCGTATTTCGGGAAGGACTACATCCGCTGCATAGTGCCCATCGCCACTTCGAGTCGGCACAGTGCTTGGGGCATCAGCTGGGGTGAGGCGCAGCGACAGAGTATATACGCAGATCCGAAATACGACGACGGCTACTACACGTTTGAGGACCCGCCATCGACGGGTCTGGGAGCGGCGCGCATGTCGGCGCTGCTTACGTATCGCAGTCGCAATTCGTTCGAGGCTCGTTTTGGGCGCAACATTCCCGATGCATCCAAAGTGCAGACAATCCGTGAGCGGCCTCGTCCGAGCACACCCTCGGAAGCTCACTTCCACATTCACAACGATGGCCACGTCGTGAAGAGGACGTCGCTATCGAGGACTACGAGTGCGAGTGGTTCTGGGCGGCCTCTTGGTGGCGGCGGCGACTGTGAAAAGCCAGCAATCGTAGACTCGCCCGATCCGCAGTTTACGGGCCCCAAGAAGGTGGGAGCGAGTCTCACCGGCGGTGAGGACATGCCGACGTCGATGTACTTTTCGGCACAGTCCTACCTCCGCTACCAAGGAAACAAGTTTGTCAAGCGGTTTGACAGCAATTGCTACATTGCCATGACGCGTAAACTGGACACGCACGACGTGTCGCGGGATCGCGCAGACACGATTGCAGAAGCGCTGGCGCTCATCGAGCAGCCGACGCTTGTCCTTGGCATTGAGAGCGACGGGCTATTCACGTTTGCAGAGCAGCAAGAGCTGGCTGAACATATTCAAAATGCTCGCCTCGAGCGGATCGAAAGCCCCGAGGGACACGACGCCTTCTTACTCCAATTCGAGCAAGTGAATCGATATATTCTCGATTTTCTAAAGGAGGTATTGCCTGACATCATGGGTAAGGACGGTGACGCTGTGGAGGAAACGGGGGTCGGGCAGATCACTAAGTCGAGCACGTTTGGTGAGGCCGAAGTGGAGGACATCACGGCCTGGTAGTTGGAGCTATCGAACGATGAAAGTCATGCTAGTCAACTTGTTCCTCACTCGCCAGGCCGGAGGGGAGGAACCGCAGTTGTCAATACCAATAAGCGAGCACATGTATTAAACATTGCCGTGTGCAACGGATGGCAAGGCTTATTTGGGACTGGTGTAAGCATTAAAAATACACCGAACGATGCGACGCGGCCCAAAGGCCACTTTTTGCTGATGCAACCTGCTTCTAGAAGTTCTAGAAGGCAGGCAAGGAGTGTGTGGCGCTTCTGCCAGGAGCTGAGAATGCCCCGTGCCACATAACTTTATAGTTACGAAGCAACAGTCATTGGACGGTTGGGTTGCATGCTTAAAAAGAGGGATGGAAGGAATGGATGGCCTTTTTTGCCTGAGGCTTGCGACAGGGCAGGCCGACCGCAAGGTTAAGACAGCGGGAAGAGGCACACGTGGGGTAGGTCAGTGGTTGCCCGATAACATTCTGAGGATATTAGGGTTTTTATTGCTCGCACCCCTGGACGGGATCAAAAGAAACGGCCAGACAGAAACATACTGGTGAAATGTTTAAATTCTTTCTTTTTCCATCTATTCCTCAGAAATAGGGGGCGGAATTTCACACATTATACGCCGAACCCTGGCAACGTAGCAGGCTTAGTGGTGGGTTTTGTCATGTATAGTGCTACGTGGTGCTAGCTGGGAGGCTAGCAGGGGCTTTTAGAGGGGAGATGCATAGGGATCAGCACGGAGTCGTTTGGTCATGTTTCTCGCCAGTGTGCGCCAATTTGTTATTACTATTACCGGCGTTCCGGTGCTTCTGGCCGCTGCCCTTTTTTGTTTTCTTTTTTTTTCTTGTTTTTTTCTTATTTGTGATACGTGAGCAATTGGATGCGGGGCAGTGTCTGTAATTGTACTTTTAGACTTACAATGGATCAAAGAAACACATCTTCGATAGGCATCAACCTCTGCTGCAGGTATAGTACTCGGTACGCACGTACGCTACGACCTTTCAGATACCTGTACCAGCTACTAGCCTGAAAACCTTACCCCATGAAAATCCACCTCCGAACTACAGCGGGCTTTCAGTGGGCGTGAGTGGACCCTGGGACCGTTCCAACGTCCGTCGTCTAGGTACTAGTGGCTGTGGCACACTCATGACTCCGTTGGCTCAAGCAAGTAAAGCTCACTAAAAACTTCTGATGATCGAGGGCTTGGCGTTGGGGGTCGCACAGGCCGTCGAGGCCGTCGAGTCGTCGTTTGTCTCGCCAGTTGCCACACATCGGTAGCAGGTACTTCCTATACATACGTACTTCAGTTTGTAATCCGTAGTAGTCAGGTAGAAGCAGACGAGACGCACTTGAACGTCTACTACTACCCCTCTGCCGCCGGCCCTGCACTCTGGTTCCTACCATCACCAAACCTTCAATCATCACCTTGCTCTACAAACAAAGCCGCCCCC
>JAFEME010000030.1:0-105218 GCA_018831755.1 Niveomyces coronatus | reverse complement strand
CGTGGGGTACTGCAACGTGGGGGGAGAAGAGCGGGACAGGGGCGTGTATGTAGACTATGTCATGGGGTGTGAACGAATAACAATATTTTGCTGCGAGCCAGGCCATTTACCAGCTTATTCAGCATCCATCAGGCTGTCAGACATAGATTGATTGGTGCAATCCTTCTTCTGTGCATCGCTTTGCTTTATCTTGGCAATGATAGTGTCTTGCGTATATACTTTGGCCTATTGAGCCAGAATTCAACCAATCTAAAATACTGTCATCCCGCCATCAACGAGGTAGTCGGCTCCCGTGATGTAGCTCCCAGCCTTGCTCGCCAGCAGCACGATCACGCCCGTGAGCTCCTCCGGCTGCCCCATCCGACCAAACGGCAGCTTCTTGACCCATTCCCGGCGCAGGTGCTCGAGCCCCGGGCCCTCGTTCAATATTGTGTCCATGTAGCCCGGGCTGATGCTGTTGACGCGGATGCCGTACCTGGCCCACTCGGCGGCCAGCGAGCCCTTGACGGAGATGACGGCGGCCTTGGCGGCGTTGTAGTGCACCTGCGGCTGGGGGTAGTTGACGGCGTGGCCGGAGATGCTGGCGGTCAGGATGATGCTGCCCGGGCGGCCGGCGGCGACCATGGACCTGGCGACGGCCTGGGCGCAGAGGAAGGCGCCGTGCACGTTGACCTCGAGCATCCTCGCGAACTCGCGCGGGCCCACGTCGAGCGCGTGCACGGAGCCGGCGATGCCCGCGAGGCAGAGCAGCGTGTCGACGGGGCCGAGCAGCAGCTCCTGCGCGCGCGACACCGCCGCCGCGACGGATTCCGCGTCGGCGACGTCGACGCGGACGAAGACGATGGTGGCCTCGGGGAACTGCGGCCGCAGCTCGGCGACGGCGGCCGCGGCCTCCTCCGGGTGGAGGTCGAAGATGGCGAGCCCCCGCAGGCCGTGCTCGAGCAGCGCGCGGCAGGCGGCGGAGCCGATGCCGCCCGCGCCGCCGGTGACGATGGCGTTGCCGGCGACGGCGAACCGCTGCCGGGCGCGCTCGGCGGGGGGCAGGGCCACGTCGACGGGCGGAGGGGGGGCGGTCATGGAGGCGGCGCCGCCGTCGCTCAGCGTCATCGACGGCGGGACGCGCGAGGTGAGCTGCGATCTTTCTGTGGACATTGTTCTGATGTACTCGCTCGGGTGATGTTCAGATGAGAGATTGTTCGGAAGGAAGCCTGCGTCGACGACGGGACGAGGAGGAGGAGGCCATGTCGCTGTTTTTGTAATCCGTCTCCTCGGCTTGGGGGGCTAGCAAAGCCTAAGATGTACCTGAAGTGGCGTGTTCAGAGGAGCAGAAGTATCATCGAAGCGCTCAAAGAGGAGCAAGGCTATGTGGTCCGGGGTTTCCAGGCTGAAAATGACTCGGGTTGAGGAGGGCGACCATCTTAGATCGGCCTCCTCAGAGCCGGCCCTAATGCAAGGACTGTACAGTTAGCGGGCCGCTGTTGAGGACTAGAGCTGGCGGATGGGCTCACCTTTCCCCGCCTCAGCCCAAAGGATAGCGGGCAATGCCTTTCTGGATGATGAATGGATAGATGAACACCCTTTACTAAAAGCCAGATGGATGCTGTTTCCCCGCCTCGCCACTCTTTTCTCCATCTCTCAACTGACTAATACGTGCAAACAAGTTTTACGACGATTCCGTGTCAAATGTGACGAGCCGTCGTCGGCAGGCATCATCATTACTATCCCCACCATCCTCGCCCGACAAGCAGGCTCAGTCAAGTCTTCAAAGCGCCATGGGTGACGGCACACATTAGCAATCAACAAGTCTCGCAGCTACTTTACCACGGGTTCTAATAGCGCGAAGAAATAGCACAAGGCTCAATTCGAATGTGACCTCGGTGCTGGGAAGAAACTCTGCAATATCAGGGCCATTATGTACAGTCGGTCACCAAAGCTCCGAGCCAGCGGCTGAACCACACTAAAAACACCATCTTTGATAGCTATTATCTACTTATATATTGGAAAAAAAATTATTATCTAGCTATAATATATATAGGTGTTTATTAATTACTATGTATTTTATAAAACTTTTGTAGTATTATTATAGAATTGTAGAAAGGTTTTTAAAAATTAGACGTAGTAGAAACTTATTAAACTAACTCGTAAAATAAAATCATACTTACTTAATTTTACTTATTAAAATATCTTTATTAGAATTCCTATTATTTGCAGTTTTAGCCAATCACGTTGAGGCACACAATTGCAGGCCGTCCATCGACTCTAGCGTGCACATTCAAAGCACGCTTCGCGCTGGGATCCGTTGTAATAATTGTATCGATAGCAATAACTCGTAGTCTTTATTCGCAAGTCTTCGTGTGACCAACACGTAGTGATACCCATCATCTTATGCTACATCTTCCAAAGCACGACGTCCTTCTACGCACCTCAACCCAGTCGTTTCTCACCATCCCGCCTCCCTTAATCCATAATCTTAGGACTTCCTCGGGAAAGAAGGCTGCCGGAGACCCAGTTCCTCCATCTCTGCACTTGGGTTGATGCCGAGCTCGTTATATGTTGGCGGTTTCATGTCCCCCCCGGCTGCCGGCGACGCATCGGCCTGCTCCCCCTCCATGTCTATCAAGTCCGGGTACATGCTATCTCGCAAAAGCATTTCGTCCTCATCTACTACCCACGGCTCGTGGCTCTTTTTCCGGAAGCGAAAAGTAGTCTGTTGATCTTCGACACCGTCGTCGAACTCTATTCCCTCATCAGTGCCGATCGACGCGCGATTGCTGTCCAGCGAGTCCATGCTGTCGGACCGCGTCTTTCGCTTTGACGGAGAAATCGGACCTATCAATGGCGGCGGTTGACTGTCGAGTTCCGCGCTACGCTCCAAGTTGATTTCTTGGCGGAAAGTCTTATTGTCCACCTTGACGAACCGCTCAAGAGGCGCAGAGAGTGCATCACGCGGCGTGTTCAATGCATTCTCGGTGGCATATACCAACAGCGGTAAGTTGGTCTCTTGCCATACGTCTCTCAGGACGCGCTCGATTTCGATTTTCTGTCCGTCATCAGTGTCTGGGACGCATATGGGGCTCGATGGAGTATTACCTCGACTTGTACCGGGTGTTCTACGCCTTGCACGTAGGCTAACCGCCACCACTGGTCTGCCGTGTCCGTGTTCTCACCGAGATCGATCAAATTTGCCTCCTGTCGTTGGCAAACGTATATCGTGTCCTTTTCTGTTGCCACGCCTCGGAGCTTATATCTTTTACACGTCAGTGGTCTCGGTCGGCCTGGCTTTTCTGGATCAGTCAAAAGCCGACCAAGGGCCCTTTGCTTTGTCTCCAGTGTCGTCATTTGCGCGCCGAGAGCTAGGCGCCGTACATGTTAGCAAATGATACGCTTGCCATGTCACTCTCGTCATACCTTCAAGTCTCTCATCCAAATCTGCCAAGACCCTCTCGCTTAGCTGCAGAACATCCCGGACCGTAACCAGAGAGTCCTGCTGATCCTGACTGAGAGACTCGGGCGCATATTTGTAATGAGGAAACTTTTCAAGGTCGAAGCCAGCTTTATGCATGCCCGAGAAGCGACCAGCGCCTTGCAGATACTTCTCCAGTATTTTCCACTGATCCCTGACTTTTTCCATCTTTTCCTTTTTATCGAAGGACACCTGCTGAAAGTCGTCCAACCATTCGTACGCGGCGTGCTCTTGTTGCGCGATTTTCATCATGGCTGTTTTGGTTTCGCACCACGCTCTTTGGATCAGGTACGCCTCTTTCTTGCGACTGCTCAGATACCTCTCAGGGAGCAACTCAGTAGGAATATCCAAGGGGTGAGGAGGTCCCTCGCCACCAAACTTGATGGCGATCACCTCTCCCATTTCCTTAAACATGGCCATCTTCGAATCCTCTACCAGCTCGTTCCACGAAAGAACATCGCTCCACATCAAGTGGTCCAGCGCCTCATAGAGGGTCTTGATCGTGTTGTAGTCGCTTTTCAGATGCTCAATCTCGAGAAGACCAAATCTCGCGTCTTCCATTTCGTCAACGTCAATTTCCTCACCGCCATGAGTGAGAACCAGCGTTGCGACCTGCGTGAGTGGGAATACCGTTTCCTTATTACGCCGCCCGAGACACTCATAGAATTGCTTCTCTGGGCCGATGGCAGGATACGGAACCATGTTGGTCAGTGCAGCCACGGAGGCGTGGCTTCTCTCCGTGGAGTCAAGGAATGCCATCAGCCTGTGTATTTCGTCCTCGAATCCAGAGTTTGACTCGTCATCAGAATCCGATTCCGAATCGCTTAGAGGCAACCGCGGCTGCGCAGACGGTGTCGGTGCGATACCGGCGCCTTTCCACCACTCGTTGTTGTATCCGTGTGCTTCGGAACTCTTCCCACAACGTAGGAGGATATTTCGAGCCAGTGGGATCTCATGCAAAATAGTTAAAAGACCACCTAACCTATGGTTGCCGATAGTATTTGGATGCTGTACGAGAAAGGCTGGCGCATTTGCGACTCGTTTCCGTTCGGATGCCGGCAGCTCGTTCGAAACCTTGTCAGCCACACCTACAGGAACCATGGCCCAGTCGGCATTATCATACTGTGCCCTGGTCGCTGGTCCAAAGTATGGGGTCGTCGTAGAGTTCTGGACAATGCCAGACTCCTGGGCAGCGACGCCGAGGCCGGCTTCTTGAGCGGATTCACGCAGTGCTCGTTCCATGTCCTGGTTGAGCTGGTCAGGGTTCACCTGGCCTATGATCCCTAAAAACTTTGGTCAAGATGTGTCAAGAGTATCCGGGGTACTCAACGCACCTGCGGTGTCCTCTGCAGTCAAATCGATTATGCGGCCCAGCGGTGATTTGGCGTCGTTCCTGGATGGGGGCCGCGAGGGTGCTCCAGGGGCAAACCGATCGGGCGGCGGCGTGACGCCCTGAATCACTTCGCCATGGTTCGTGTTATCCGCCATCGGTTCTATGTGGAACGTCGGGTTCGGGTTCGGCTCCTCGATGTGAAAAGCTAACAGGGATCGTCAGCACTGTGCGGTAGCTCCTGGGTTGGTGCATATACATGAGCCGCCGTTGATATCAAGCTCGCCGTGACGATCGGTGCTAAACATTGCATCGTTCCAGAGAATCGAGAATCGCTGCCGAAACTGTATACGGAGAGCCACGTGAGCATGAAGACGGGTACAGGCCGACGCCGCGCAACATACGTTCTCGGGATTATCAAAGTAACTCATTACTACGGACTCAACATTTCGACTGTTGTTCTATATTACATATCAGCTATCAAACGAACACGCACCGCCTCAGGTAGCATCTGTGATCAGGTACCTTGAGCGCCTGGATGACCATGGTCCGATCGTCTGCAGGGTTGAGGCCAGCAAAGTCGATGACTTGCGAGATCTCGTCTTCGGTCGGCTCCATCGAAGCCATTTCGACGAAGCACTACTTATGGTCTTCGGACATCGGTGGATATGATGATGAGGCGAGTCGTGCGCGTCACGTAATGTATTTTCCCGCAGCGATTTTGCCGCTCAGGTTCGGCGTACGATCGAGCAAGCTCCGCAAACGACTCCCGGCCGCCGGAAGCTGATAGAAGGGCCGCCGAGCCCTTACAAGCTGTAGATTATACGACTGTTCAGTATGCGATGATGGGGAATCGTGCGACGGGTATCGTTGTCGATGTTTGATACAAAAATAGTTTGGCTCGATGGGAGAGGGGAAAACAGCTTTACGCGGAGGACGTGCTCAGACTTGGCGGCGACATAGGCACGCGCCACCTTAGCCGCCCATTTACCCATTATTTTTCTGACAGCTCAAGCCGACGCCTTGTAGGCGCATGGGATCCTAAAGGAGCAGGCTCTCCCCCGGTTCTACCTATCTCTTCATGCTGTGATACATTAGGTAGTCTGTGAAATGGCAATGTACGAACTTTTCTGCTCGCTCGGCTCGTACAAGCTATTGCAATACTTGCCGTCATAAGTTACTCGCCTGGCCTGTCCTTATGCTGCTTAACTGCTTATAGATTTAGAGTTATTACTATAAACAGTAATATATTAAGATTAGCACTATTAATTCTAGGCTATTAATATAAAAAATAGCTTATATAGGCTAAATAAAAAGCTATAGCTATCTTAATATTATAGTAAATAGCTTAAATCATAACCAAATCTCTAGTAATTAGGCCTGTCTATATATACATGTTTAGATGTCTACCACTATATAGGGTAGGTCCTAGGTCATGCTTCTAGTCCTATATATATTCCTTCTAAATCCGAAGACATTTTTAGAATATAGCTACCTAACTTGTTCCCTATTCGATGTATTAACGTGTAAATAGGTCTTTATTACCTATGCAAACAAGTAAAAGAAGAACGAGCGAGCACAAAAGCTTGTTGCCCCCAAGCGTTATTTGCCTGTCGAAGTCGTCGGTGTGTCCGTGCAAAAACCATTACTTTATTATGTTCCTATTCTTCATCATCGCACCTCACTTAAAACCGTTTAGAAGCACATCAAAATCATAACCGCTATTCGCCGTAGTTAAGCTGCGGAGAAAAGGATGTCAGCTTTACATGCAGCATATTTCAACTTCAGCTTAGGTCGTGATGCTGCTCCGCGCACCTCAGCCGCACTGAGACACGACTCTCACGTTCCCGGTAGCGTACATAGCATCGGCTGTTGCTGTACCTCTTGGCTCGACGATGCTGACACTCGAATCTACCGATATATCCGTCTGCACACTTGTTCTGCGTCATAGTCTTACCTCTTGAAGGGCGTGGCGTGAAATGTCTAGCTTATTTGAAAATCCTGCACACACTAGCCCAGGTAACAAGCAAGATGCGAAATAAAATTTCTCCCTCGAAGCTCAGTGAAGGGTTTGACAACCGATTTTGCTATGTTGAAAGAACTTTATAATCAACGGCACTTGTAGGGCTTTCCTCTCCTACTGACCCGAGGTAAAAGATTCGGGGAGCCTCCTAGCATATTCTAGCATGAACAAGATACCGATGGGTTGCACCATAAAATCTCCCGACGTCATAAGATTTGGAATCAATCTATAAGTAGACCGACCTAAGCAGGTCGTAAGATGTTACTGTCGAGTTTTGGCTCAGCCCTAGTTTTTCTTTTTTCACCTGAGCGAGCGGTAGCTGCTCACATGTTTTGGTGTGCGGATCTTATGTATGTCTGTCTTATGCTGCAAATATTCCTATTTGTTAGGGCATGGCCGTCACCTGATGAAATGCATAGCGTAGAAATAAAATATCATTTTACTGCTTTAAAGAGATCTTGAATTGCTCTTCTCCAGTCCTCAGCTGAATTGAATCGTTATCCCGGGTCGCCGATATGGAATCATCGCAGCCGATCAACCTAGCGCTGGCCACGAGGCCAAGTGACCTGGAAAATGTTCCTAAGCTGCTGGCTAATATTACCTCGAAAGCCAAAAACGTGATTCCTGGCTGTAGTGACGCTGATCGGCAAGATCTCATTATTCAGTGTCGCTCGCTGGTGCAGGCTCTTGAAACTCCACAGGAGACCATGTCGAAGCACTGCCTCGAGCAGGCAAGTCTACGGTCGGGGAGAAAGCGGTGATACTGGTGAGGTAGAAAGAGAAAGTGAAGTTTACTAACAGTTGATGACAAGTAAAGCCCGCCACAGGTGCAGCTTTACTTTTCGGAGCCGACTCTGGATTGTGGTCGTTAATGGCCAGGAACGGGGACGGGCCTCAAAAAGCTACTGACTTGGCGTCAAAACTCGGGATGGATGTGGGACTCGTCAGTACGTGAACTCATATTTTTTTATCCATTCCTGACTTTGTATCTTCTTCTCTATTTAAGATGAGAAGCAGGTAAAAAGTCTATTCACGTCTACGGCAGATGGGCATCTTTTGACTAACGTCTTGATATGTCGCATGCTACGTCATGTGTGTGCTATGGGCTACCTTATCGAAGCTGGTAGAGACGAGTTTATCCCCACCAACTACTCGAAATGCATGAGCATTCCCGTCATGAGTGGTGGCTATTTTGCTCTGCAAGTCGACCCACACCGGGAAGCACTCGCTTCTGGAACAACAGTACAGAAGATTGCTAACCTCTTTGTGATCGTAATGGTTTTAGGCTTTCCGGAGTCAGCTTAGCATTCTTCAGATTTTATGAGTACTCCCGACAGAGAGGACGGAGGAATCCGACTGATGCCTCCGATACTTCGATGATGCACGCGTACAGAACGGACCGAGACTTTTATTCCTGGATGCAAGCCCACGGCTACAGCTCACCATTCAACGATTTTATGACGGGCTACAGCCTCGGCCTGGCGCCGTGGATGGCATCAGCGGTGTACCCGGTGCGAGACCAGCTCATCCGGGGAGCTGATAACACGAACCCGGACGCGCCGTTCCTGGTGGACGTGGGTGGTAACGTGGGTCAGAACCTGACCGAATTCAAGCAGGCGTTTCCCGACTTGCCGGGGAGACTAATCCTCCAGGACCTTCCCAACGTAATTGAGCAGGTCGGAGACCTGGATCCCGACATTGTCCGCATGGCACATGATTATAATGATGAACAGCCGGTCAAAGGTGTGTGATCCCATCTCCAGATGTGCCAAGATTGCCCTTTGAAAGAATGAGGTGGAGGCAACTCGGAAGAGAGAACGACAAGAAATCACTGTTACATGAAGTAGGACGAAAAGCTGACGCACATCTTCAAGGCGCGCGCGCGTACTACCTTCACCTCATCTTGCACAACTGGCCGGATGCAGCGTGCGAACGCATATTGGCGCGGATAAAGCAGGCGATGAGGCCAGGCTACAGCAAGCTGCTGATACACGAGATGGTGCTGCCGGAAGCAGGAGCCCATTGGCAGGAGACGGCGGTGGATGTGACCATGATGGCCCTTTTGTGCGCGCAGGAGAGGACGATGGAGGGTTGGCGGGAGCTGCTGGAGCGCAGAGCCGGGCTGAAAATAGTGCGGGTTTGGAGTGGTAAGCGGGCCGTGGACAGCGTGATTGAGTGCGAGCTCTTGTAGTGCGTCGGTTGTCGCGCCAAATACGAAGTCTTTGATACTTTGTGAGATCCCGGCGTTCTGAGTTGCAAATTGTCTGTAGCCTGCTAGGTAATGCGAACGAAAACCGACTGTCTTGATAAAGACCAGAAAGAAAGAGCAGGAAAGAAATAACAATGACGAAACTCTCTTCCATCCCATGATTATACATATCTGTCTTTTTATAGTAGGATATTGGTTGACACTGCCTCGTATTTAAAGGAGGTCGTTATGTCAATACACATCTATCATAGCTTATTAGTCCTCAGGCTTTTCCTCCGATTGCTATTGCTATTAGTAATGCTGTATTTTTTAGTTGCTAGTAGTATTTAGCCTAAGACTGGAAGGATTATCTATAATACTACAAAAGAAAGATACTAGATAGACATGGCTTGCTAGTGTTGAAGCCGCGAGGTGACTGCCGCCGTTATCGCAAAATCGGCCAAAGGACTATCGATCGATTCGCTAGAATCGCTATAAACTAAAGTGTTCTACGAATATTCACTGGCACACGTGCGTTGATTTTTTCTTTTTTTCTTCTTGTTTTCTTTATATTTTTATATTTGCTTTTTTTTCTTCCCAACACTTACTCCTACTACATGTACTATTATACTTTTAATACTCTAGACTCGGTGGAGCTAAATTTATGCATCTTTTTATAAGGCCGGCTATATAATGATTCTATAAGTCTTTTCTATACATGGATGGGCATGATGGTTGTTTTTGAGGACCCACGACGTCTATTTTTGTTGATCCGCTTCTATGGCCCATCTCATGAGTGTCGCAAACACACTCTCGCCATCGTGCGGTGAATCAATGCCTTTGACGGCAGTCGCATCTTTCGGCCGAGCGCAGTAAGTCGGATCATTGATACCGATCAATACCTGCAGAAGTTCTGCGTTCATCTCCGGGTGGCCCTGAAAAGAGAGTACCTGGTTATCGTGGGAAATGAGGATTTCATTGTCGGCGCCGAGGCGGGCTAGGCGTGGACCAATGTCATTGACCACGACTTTGTGCTGTTTTGGGATTTCCTGGACAAGCGTTACTGTCAACCATGTGGTCCTACCGAGCGCAGAAGCTGTGCTGGATGCTACACTCACGAGTGATTGCGCGCCGAAAAAGGTCGCGCCCTCGGGTGTCAACGGTATGGTCTCGACTCCCATCTAGAGGCTCACATTAGGTCTAGGATTCTTGCTTGGATGGCGTCATGTCTTACGCAGAAACCCCGTTTTGCTTTCTCGACCGTGCCGCCCATGCCCAGCGCAATTGCCTGGTGACCAAGGCAGATGCCCAAGAGCTTAGGTCTCGCGCGCCCGGTGGTGGCTGTCTTGACAAATTCCAGCATGCCATCCATCCAAGCAGGCCAGTCCTCTTCTATAAAGTCAAACGGGCCCCCCGTGAGGATGACCAGGTCGTGGTTGTTTACGTCAGGAAATGCGCCACCCTCGATTGGCGTGGACACATCGATACTCGCCCTCGGTATTGACTTGCGAACGAGGTCTGAGATCCTTTGAACCGCAGCGTCGCCGCCATTATCGGACTGAGGATAGTTCTTTATTATGGCGATGCGAAAGTCGGCGCCGCCCATGATGTCGAGTGCGTTGGCTACTAGTAGACGAGTTACGGGCCTTTGCAGTCGCGATGGGCGACCACCCTGAGGCAAAGAAACATCTTTTGCAAGGATGACCTAGGGTGGAACCATGATGACGGTTTAAAGTGATTTACAATATAGACAATGTCCAATTTTATGACGTGTATCGCGTTTCAAAGACCCAGAAGGCGCAAGCAGGGTCTGCTTTTCCCGTTGGTCATGGAAATGCCTCACGAATCGGGACAGGCAGCGGACTTGGTGGCGTAAACGGACCACGAAAGCCCGAGGCGCCCAAATGGCCGCTGCCGCAAATGAAGGCATGCTCCGACGCCTTTGAGTTGTTGACTCTGCACCCTTTTATGAGTAATGGTACCGATGGTTTATTTGCGCGGCGGCGTGGTTGTTGGTTGGGTTGATGAGAATTGCTTTCGTGGTTGTTGGTTGGGTTGATGAGAATTGCTTTCGTAGTCTGTCTGAAAATAGAAGGCGGTGAGGACGTGATGGGCGTCGCTAGCTTTCCCCCCGCCAAAGATTCTGCCGCAGCGCCTCAGTCGATGAAATGCTTGCCGATCGAGACTTTGAGACTGTTTAATCCAAGCTCAATTGCTGCTCATAGCAGACGGCCTGTCCGTCTATAAAGAACTGACACAGACATGGTCAATATTACGGATAAAATCAAGGAGTACGAGGCCTCTGGCCCTGCAAGTATCGAAGAGAGGGGTTGACCAAGATTGTAGGATTGAGGAGGAGATGAGGAGGACGCAGAGTATGTAACCAGCTGAATACAATTGTTCATTCTTCTATCGCTGTGAAATAACAACCTTCTAACATAAGTGCATACAGAAAACAAAGCTACAGGTCCGTGGCGGGACTTTGGAATCACTGACCTGCTACCGTGCTAACGCCGCCGCCAGAGTATCACCTGGGTTTACTGAAAGGGTATGTGCCCGTTTTCACATAGGAGACGGCATAGAGAGGAAAGCGAGAATAGTGTGCAACGATGGAATTGTTTGCCTCATGTTTTTCTTACCCCCACATCATCACCATTTCCCATCGTGTTATGCCCGCCCTCGATCACAGAGCAGGACTGACGCCCTTGGCAGCAAACTCGCCCGCCTCCGCGCCCAGCTCCTTGAGCCCGGTCCTGGCAGCGGCGGCGGCACAGGCGCGGGCTTCGACGTCAGCAAGAGCGGCGACGCGCGCATCGCCCTCGTCGGCTTCCCCTCGGTCGGCAAGTCCACCTTCCTCTCCAAAGTGACCAAGACCAAGTCCGAGGCGGCCTCGTACGCCTTCACCACGCTGACCGCCATCCCCGGCGTGCTCGAGTACGGCGGCGCCGAGATCCAGCTGCTGGACCTGCCCGGCATCATCGAGGGCGCCGCCGAGGGCAAGGGTCGCGGTCGCCAGGTCATCTCGGCCGCCAAGACGAGCGACCTGATCCTCATGGTCCTCGACGCCACCAAGCGCGCCGAGCAGCGCGCGCTCCTCGAGGCCGAGCTCGAGTCTGTCGGCATCCGGCTCAACCGTACACCTCCGTGCGTTTTTCTCCCCTTGTATTCACCTGCGTGTTGATGGTTGTTGTTGTTGTTGTTTTTCTTATAAATATATAAGCTGACGAAAAATCTTGAAAACCCATCATCAGCAACATATACCTCAAGATCAAAAAGGCCGGGGGCATGAAGATCACGTTCCAGTCGCCGCCGAAGCGCCTCGACGAGAAGATGCTGTACAACATCCTTCGCGACTACAAGATCCTCAACTGCGAGGTGCTGGTGCGCGACGACGAGGCCACCGTGGACGACTTCATCGACGTCATAATGCGCGACCACCGCAAGTACATTGGCTGCCTGTACGTGTACAATAAGATCGACGGGGTCTCGCTCGACTTCCTCGACTCGCTCGCGCGCGAGCCGCACACCGTCGTCATGAGCTGCGAGCTCGACCTCGGCGTCCGCGACGTCGTCGACCGCTGCTGGAAGGAGCTGCGCCTGATCCGCATCTACACCAAGCGCAAGGGCATCGAGCCCAACTTTGGCGAGGCCCTCATCGTCCGCAGCAATAGCTCCATCGAGGACGTCTGCGACCGCATCCACCGCAACATGAAGGATACCTTCAAATACGCCCTGGTTTGGGGCGCCAGCGCACGGCATATACCCCAGCGTGTAGGACTAGGGCACATGGTGTCGGACGAGGATGTGGTGTACATTGTAAGCGGTTGGAAAGCATAGACAGCAACTTGGCTACGATGAATGAAACTCGAAAACGATCTATAACTGGATGCCGTGCAGTTGAGACAAATAAAACAAGTGTAGCGTCTGTAGAGTGTAGCATCATTCTCAATTTGTATCGTAAACAAAGGAAACACAAACAGCCAAGCAACCATTCATCTCCACAACGAGGTTTCTGATCAATATCGTAGTGAGGTCCCCATTGTTCTCCAAACCAGTCATTACCAACCAGCCTTGATTTCCAAAAACAGCCCGCATAGTTCCATAAGTAAAAAGAAAAGGTAATAATCATGCAACGCCATGCCATGAAATCACAACCAAGCAAGTCTTGAGCATCGCAGAAACGGGACTATCTGAAGCATCAATCCGCCCAACGACCCAGTCAGCCAGACTGGTCCACTGGAATGCTTTAATCCAACGCCACGGCAAAGAATGTATCGTATGAGCGCGATGGGCAAGTAACGCGAAGTATTTACACCAGAGCATAGCATCTCTATAAGCAAGCAACGGGTATGGCCGCGCTCTTACTCCTTCGGGATAGACTTGCTGCCGAAAAGGTTCTCGCTGCCAAGTTTCTTAGCACTGGCCTGAGCAAAGAGCGATTTCGGCTTGGCCCTATCAGATTAGGTTATGTGCCGTTAGTCACCTTCTCCGTGTCTATACTTGCAGCGTATACATACTTGCTGACGTGCTTGTTCCGAAGCGCGTTGATCTTGGCTGTGCAAGGACTCATGATGTTGTCCGAGGGCGAGACGTATTGCTTGGTGCTGTGGTCAAAAGACGCGTTAGCCGGCCGTCGCGGCAAGGTAGCGGAGGAAAAGGTAGAAGAAGCGGTCGCAGCAGAAGCAAAAGAAGAAGACGGTGCAGCAGAGGCAAGAATGGCAGAGGAGGCAGAACGAGACGAGGCATTTGGCAAGGGCTTGGAAAGCAGATTGGCTGAGGCTGGGGTGGTGCCGAGACGTGGACGAGACGCGGTGATGGCCGGTCGGACGGCGGTGGGGTAGTTGTTTTCTATGCCTTTGCGGCAGACGTACGGTTGTTCGGCCATTTTGCTCTGGAAGATTTGGCGATGATAGTCCATGCTCTTGACGTCCTTGGACGGAGGCTGCTGCTCAATGGCGGCGTTGACGTTTTTGTCGCCGAGGATTTGAGCGGACATTGTGAGAGAGAGTATGTGTGTGTGAGTGTGAGGTGTGGCTGTTGAAGAAAGGGAGAAGATGGCTAGACAGCGTTTATTTGCTTTTTGTCAGAGGTGATCGTGTACACTCGACACCCGCGATGGTGGGCTAGTAGTGACGTCCGGAGGCGCAAGGGTTTCGTGTCTCCCTTGTTCGCTTCAATAGCCTTGTTAGATTGTGGCTTTGAATGCCCTTTTCAGCTCAAGTCTTGCTACTCTGTTTCTCGATGCGATTCTTGTGTGCTTTGAGCTAGGAAAAAGAATCACAAGATGTGCAGGAGGGCGACAGGACGGCTTTTTAATACAACGGTTGGTGTGGTGGCAAGTCCAGGGCCAGGCAGCTCTGGAATCAAAACAAGAAAATTTTCAATGACTCAGTACTAAAAGGTATCGAATGGCTGAGAGAGAGAGGTTCGGGAATTTATTTTGTTTCGGCATGTACCTTTTCCTTTTTTCTTTTTTTCACGCACCCGTAGTCACCAGCGAACGGCAAGAGAAAAGTGGTTGGTGAAACAAGTAGAACAACGTCACTGCAGTTGGCACGGCAACTAGCAGTACTACTATATGTACCTCTGTCCTGATGCACCAAAGCTTTCCTTGTAACGGGTGGGCGTGCTTGCGGAATGTCCTGGTGGTGGGGAGCGGAGGCTGGCCAAAGTGGCGCGGAATGGCGCGGCCCGAAAAAGATTGCTGACTCAGGGCTACTATGTATGCAGTACAATGCCGTTCAGTACTAAAGCACACATCTGGTCTTTGAACTAATGGGCTTCCGCTCTGTGACATTTGACTCATCCTCCGCACAGTCACGGTCTGCAATGATTTCGTAGCCATTAGCGACGCAAGATAGCGTGCACTCGGCCGAAATATGGTTGAACGGATCAGTCACGGGCAGGAGCGTCAGTCGATCGTGCCCTGGATACGGAAGTGTTCACTGGGTAGGCCCTGGTGTACACGATGAACCAAGCATGCTTGTACTTCTTGCACGCGACGCGAGGGTAGCCGCCCGTAGTCTTCATAAGTAATTATTAAAAGGAAATTGAAATCTTAATAGTGCTCTAATATAGAAATACTATTGTTTGTTTTAACTATGTATAATATTAAAAACTCCTTAATAATTTATACTATGAATCGTAAGTTCTGGCGCCTAGAAGAGTTGTACACTGTATCTTATCTCGTATGGTAGGAAACTTGTACTTGCTCGCACTGTCCGCGCTAGAGACGCGAACGTCCTGCCGCCTCCTGGGCTAATAAAAACCATCACATCATGAAAAGCGCTACGTGTGCTCGTTGATCTATTTTTCAGAGGACGCACAATTCTAGCCAATTCACCATAGACTGTCATTGTCGGCGTCTCTTAAATTATGCCACCGCGAATATCGGTTTCCGACGAGGTCGTCTCAAGACTGACCTCGACACCAGAACTAGGCCTTGACGGAATGATCCGTAATCTTCAACCCGCCCGTCCTTCAACTATTCATCGCGAAAGCTCCCACTCATCACTTGGTCGACTCGAAGAACTGCCTATGGAAATTCTGTTCTTGATCTTCTACTACTTGGATTTCCGCTCACTCTCCCGAATCTCGCGTCTATCTTTCAGAGGAAAGGAGATCATTGAGGCTCTACCGGTATACTGCCAAGTGATGGAGCATGCGCCGACCCTGCTGACGGCCTTGGGTCGGACTCGTTTACTTCCTTTCCATTCTTGCGCATTGATTTTGCAAGTTCTACGGTCTGCTCAATGTGTCTCCTGCTTCGAATTCGGTGGATTCATTTTTTTGCCTACCTGCGAAAGAATATGTCTCGAATGTCTACACGAGAACGTGACCTTTTGGATGATCACACCTGCTCTTGCGAAGCAATGCTTCTACCTAACGGAATCGCAGGTAAAGACAATTCCTGTTCTACATAGTATCCCTGGGAGTTACTCAGTGAGAACGATGCCATCACGCCGAACAAATCGAGTGCAGCGCCTTATCAGCGTGAAGCAAGCGAAGCGACTAGCAATAGAGCTGCACGGATCCCCCGAGAATGTCACGAGCCTTCCTCTTGATAGGGCAAAGACCTTGTCGGAGACCCGCAAGTTCCAGTGCTTCCGTGAGGTATCCTTAGAGCCGCCTGGCCAAGACTTATCTAGGCTACCTGGCGCTGAAAGCTTCGGAGGCGACAGCTTTGCAGGAGTGGCATCTATGCGTCTGCCATCTTTATCAGACATGGGAGCAGACCTGGGCCGCATCTGTGAGGGGTGCTGTGAAATGAATCGACACTACCGTGTTGGAATATTGCCTAAGTCGATTGTATCAGAGCTCGTTCCTTCCGGTGTCGGCCCGCATCAGCCGCTTGACGCAATCAAAACACGCCTATATGCAAGAGATGGGTTTTTAAATCATATTGGGATCTGCTATGGCGCGAAACGTCTACTTGCGAAATGGGGTATGAGTTTATCCTGAAAGGCTGAGCGCGACGGCGGCCGGTGCCCCGCGCCCCGTTTCCTCAATTAGCTGGGCCTTCAGTTCTTCTAATTCCAGCCGTGCTTTGGTCTCATCATACGGTTCCGCGTGTTCAAAGTCAATCAACCTCACATTACCTGACGGCTGTTCCACGATGAAGTTATAGCGGTTCGCATCTCCGTGAACAAAGCCCATGTGATGCAACCTGCGCAATGCCGCCTCGCATTGCGGGAAATCGGCCATCGTTGCATGGGGACCCTCGACTTTCTCCAGCAGGAAACCTATATTCCGACCTTGCTCGATAACATGGGCGAGAAAAGCTGGCGCAATAGGGGGCTGCTCCTCTGACTGTTTCGCATTTATGGCCTCGTAAACCCGCGTCTCACGCTCTAGCTGAGGCATCCACCATTGAAGGATTGCTATCTTACTGATGGCAGTTTGGCCTTCAAACTCGACTTCATGCACCCGCTGTTTGTGGTAGCACAACCTCTTGAGCGACAGGGCATCAACATTTCGATGGTGCCAGGATGACTCGACCTGATCTAACGGCTCGTATGATATGGAGGTCTGCAGATCCCCATCCAAGCTCCGGCGTATGGTCATTCGTGTCCAGTCTGTGCTGGGAAGCGGGGGCAGTTCCGGGATGAACAGACAAGGCCGACACAGGGTGAGCTCATCGAAGACGGCGGCAGGTTGGGCGAGGATCGTTAGATAATGTACCCTATGGGCCGCCCGGAGCCGATACTGAGCGTCGTCGTCTCCGATCTCTTGGCTTAAGACCTCGATGTCTTTCTTTGCTACCATGCCAAACGAACCGTCCTGAGTGGATGTAGAAGGCGGCATGCTCGTTGATTTTCTTGGTGAAGCTTACGGCGACGGGGTTTTAGTCCGCGGTATGTAATGTATTGTATGCATTGACAGACGATATACGGATTTCCAACGCGGCAATATTGTATAGCGCGACGACAAATAAGAGTAAGAAAGATATGGTGCGAGAGGGAAGAAAGAAGAGAGGGTAAAGGTAATCGAAATCTGAAAGGTGCGCCCTACCGGATCGGCGTCCGCGACATACCCATCAATCTTGCAGCGGGCTGAACCTGGATCATTGGCCGGCTGTTGTGGCAATGTCATAAAGCAGAAGGGAGCAAATGCCGCCAGCCTCTCTTTCTGGGTGCAACATAATGGAAGGGGTTTTTTTTTCCTGGAAGGCCGTGTCGCCAACCGCGCGCCTCGCGAAACGGGTCCATCAACGCAAGGGGGGGGGGGGCCGCCAAACTTAAGCAGCCTAGTTCGTGAATAGCCTTGCGTGATGACCGTGGCCACAGCGCCATTCCAGGACGAGGCGGCTAGCCGACGACGAGGATTCGCTCTGTTCTACCGGTGACCCCGTTCAATCACACTCATGTGTTGGCTTGCAGCGCCAATCACTGCTACGTGGAACGTGGACCAATAGTATCGCTCGCTTCCTCTACAGGTCATGTCTAGTGGAATCCAAGCAGGCCAGTCCTCTTCTACGAAGTCAAACGCCCTCCCCATGAGGAAATAGTGAAGACGTGCCTGCCCAGGAAGCATAAATTGGCTGCATCTCCCTCTATTGTCTCGAATCACAGCTCTATCATCAACCTCGGATACACACTATTTAAGAAGCTTGAACATCGCCACAGCCTCGATTTCGAGAGAATTCTCACACATTACCCCCGAAAAAACCACAGCGTAAGCTACTTCGTTCCATTACACAAAAGCTCGGGAAAAGTTGAAAGACCCTAACCGAAGTTTTCGGTCTCAGAATCTACCCTTTCCGCTCGCCGCTGTTTGTCATGTGCACTCAAGTATACAACGTCTATCGATGCGGATGCAGTAACAAGGGCGAGTTCGTTCAGTGTCCGGCGAAATACGAGGCCCAAAGCAATCTTAAGTGTGACCATGTGTTGAGGAACGCTATTCAGTCTCGAAACTACTGCGTTCGACATCTAGTGGCAGAGAACAAGGCTAAAGACGAGTTCAGAGACCGGAGAGAGCGACAGGCCCCCCCTCGCTAGACTTACTTATACCTTTACTTATATAGAGTACGTCTTATATATTTAGCTAGTATACTCTAAATCTACCTTAGATTGTTAAGCCTATAATGTTATATATAATAGGAGTAGGCGCTAGTGGAAACTAAGAGAAAGTAAAGTAAATAAAAGAAATAAAGAAAATAAGAAGAGAGAGAGATATAATTTTTTTAAAAAAAAAGAAAAAAAAAGGAGGAAAAATTAGAAGAGAAGCACTAGCATGTTTAATACAATAGTTATTACTTCGGATGAATATAAATGACTCTCACTAGCTGCTGCGCATCTTGATAAGCGCCTCGCAAGGTCATCTACGCAATAAGGGCAGCAGTTGTTACTCTCTGTACTAGACTGCAGGTACAGTGACTAGCTAAAAGTGAAGGACTTTTTTAAAAGTTAGC
Source organism: Niveomyces coronatus (assembly GCA_018831755.1). Taxonomy (NCBI): domain Eukaryota; kingdom Fungi; phylum Ascomycota; class Sordariomycetes; order Hypocreales; family Cordycipitaceae; genus Niveomyces; species Niveomyces coronatus. The sequence continues at coordinate 86,301 of JAFEME010000030.1, read as the reverse complement.
ATACCCTATACTATAGAAGGTGTTTTTAAAATGCTATATTTAATTATATAAAATAGTATAAAAATAAACTTTCCTCTATATTATAGCTTTAAGTTATTTATCCTATTATAATATAATAGTTTAATAGAAAGTATATTAATATAAGTTAAAAAATAATATTTTTAATTATAGTGTAAAAGTTTATATATTATTAATATTATACTTTAAACCTTACTTTTAACTATAAAATAGACTAACTAAATTTTTTATTTTAATTATATATATATAAAATAAATATAGCTATCTTAATATTTAAAAATATTCTACTTAATAGATAAGACTAGCTTATAAGTATTAATAGTATAGTATTAAAACTTTTTAAAAATATATAATTAAATAAAGATTTTATTATTTCTCTAAACCTATACTTAAAAATAAACTAATACTAAGATATAAAATATAAATAGTAAGATAGTATAGTTTATAATTATAATCTATATTAATATAGTGTATATATAGTTATATTAGTTTTTTTAAAAAACCTAGTTTTTTAGTAGGGACCTTCACTTTTGGCTAGTCACTGTACGTTGAGCTCAATGACCTGAGAAGTAGCTTTCGGCGCCATGTTAACTATGCCGCGGGCACACCAAGCTCCGTTCACGGTAGGTATGCGATCATAATTGTTAGATCTAGGCAGAATGCGCAGAGGCATCAGCCTTTTGTGCGTCATAGAGGAATATGTCTTGGGCAAAGCTCCAGCGCGGGAGCTCGCGCGCCATGGAGACCGAGTTGGTCATGCTTCTTCTCGCCAAGTCACCATCGTCGGCGAGCTATCTCCGTGGCGGGAACTCGACGGGCCCGGTCCTGCTAGTCGCAAACTTATTCTGCACGTAAGCGACAAGAGACTCACGGCCAATAATAAAGATGCTCCCCCACCCCCCGGCATACGCTGTGATGAGTGCTATTCCATCGGTCCACACCGGCCCGTTGGGGGAGTCCAGCCTCATCATGTGAAGACTTTGTCTTGATGACGAGAAATTATTCACATCATCTGTTATTTGAACCGAGCTCCTTGAGGACGATGAGCCATAGTCCCTTGTGGTCCGCTCAGTCGGGCCGTTGTGAAATTGCCACCCTGCTCAGATATCAAAGCAAGCCGCGAATGAATGCTTCTACTTGCCAGGGCAATGAAAGTAGACCGAGAAATGCAAGCTTCCCACTACGCTGCTGTCGTTGGCGAAATCTGTAGGTTCTCGGCTCTTGCCCCCATTGCGCACCAGCAAGCCCCCAAATCGGAACAGGCAGCCATGATGACGATCCTTGAGACAACCGCCCCCCCATATCATATCGGTCTGTAGGGTCTTGGTCCGAGAAGAAAACTCTCGGCGGTCAGCACGAGTCGGTCGACCGCCTAGCACATCCGATGAGCTAACTCACCGACCAAGACAGCTTCCACCAGAGCGTGGCCGCGGTTTTTTTGCCCACTGAGAAACACCGCTAACCAGCCACGAGGAGATTGCGTGTCCTTTGTCTCAGCCGATCGTGGGTTAGAGAGGTGGCACAGACAACTTGCCGGTGTTAACGCCACACTCGAATCTTTAACCAGACTCGGCAATAACATCATCCAAAGCGTTTTCTCGCGGCGGTTTCAGTAATATTTTTTCCCGCCCTTTTTTTTATTATCGCTCTCTCTCTCTCTCTTTCTATTTATAATGAATGGCGCGCAGACCAGTTAGTGACACATTTCTAAGCATTGTGTCTGCTGATTGGAGGGCAACCCACCCGGCGCTTCCAAGGTTGTCAACTTCAACGGGAAGAGCACTTGAAAAGTGGTTTCACTTCTCGAGACAAGTTCGCTGTATCCATCCATGTCTTCTCCTCCATTACTAGGATACCCCTTCAAGAGATTGTAATGCCGGAGGAACATTGGAAAAGGCGCTGAGTCATGTGTTTCGTTTTGCACTGCTCAGTAAGGCCCTGATCTTGAGTGACTCAAAATGCCGAACTGGTGACTCTGGCTGACTCGGAACGCTCGTGTCTATATAATTTACCGACTTTACTATAATTAGTAGGGATTTGCCACTAATTCTAAGTCATCGTTGTATAATTCTACGACATCCTAGTTATAAATATACCGCGCTTATAGGGGTATTTAGACGAGCTATAAGAGGCATAGTATATGATTTTCTACTTATTTCTTTATATATTAGCTAATAACTTAATCTTCTTATAAAAATAAAGTACTTAGACGTCCTAGTAGGATAATTTAATAATTCTAAGGTAATAGTAAGCCTATTTAATAAGTCCTAGTTTAAAGAGGCTATTATAATTAAGGCTACTAAGGCTAATAAGGCTACTAATAATAAGTATAATAAAAAGTAAATTAATTAGTAGCTAATAAGGGATTATTTACCTAAATCGCTGCTTTAAAATATTAGTATAAGAGGGGCTAATTTACTAGTAAATTTACTACTAAATTCCCTTAAGGACTTTAAATTTAAGGCCCTATTTTAAATACTAAAAGCTATATTCTAGTGCCTTTATTTATAGCTATTAAATAATAGTATAGTAGCTACTTTATAGCGACTTTTAATAACGCTAAAGGTTATAGTCTTTATATAGATTTATGCCTATAGAGAGCCTTAAAGAAACACTATATTAAGGTTCTTTATTAGCTAGTCTTATATATTAGTTATTATATACTAGCTACTAGAACCTATAAAGAAGCTATATATAGTCTTTATAACTTTTCTACTATAAGATTACCTTACTACTAATATTAAACTTTATTAGAAATTCTACCTATTTAGTAGTATAATTAGTGCTATTAATAGTATATATATATAGATATATATTCTGGTAAGGGACTAGTAGTGTTATTATAATTAGTATAATATTATCTTATAGAATATGCTTATAGTAGTGACTCTTAAGGGCCTATTCTTCTATATACTTACTAGTGCTAAGGGATCGTTTTCTAACGCAACTTTACTACTAAAGGCAATATAAAATTACTTTAAGATACCTTAAGATAGGCTATATCTCTATAATACTAGCTTTAGCTTATAATCTAGTATCCTATTACTATATTTAAGGATTAGATATTACCTATAGGACTAGAGGGATATACTAAGGAGGCTATAGAATAGGTAGGAATTATATAACTTATAGTATTACTAGCTTTAGGTTATTATAGAGTATATATTTAGGCGCTATAAGAGGAAATAGAAGATAATTTGCTCTAGCCTACTAGAATATAGCTTTAATAACTAGGTTAATTTTATATATACTATAATAGGGTTATTTAACTTTATAAGGCTTAAGGGGGTTATTCCTAAGGCCTAGTAGGCTAAGGATAAGGCTATAATATTGCTATAAGAAATATAGGCTTTTAACTAGGCTTACCGCTAGCTTTCTTATTAAATTTAGGGGCGGTAAGCCTAGGAAATAAGAGATATTATCATAGAGGAGCTTTAGTAGGATTATAAGGCTATAGAGAGGCAAAAAGAGTAAATAGTAATACCTAGGAGGTAAGGAGGCTAATAAAGAAAAATATAGCTATTACTAGCTTCCTATAAATAAAAGTAAGGTTATTAACTTATATAATTAACTATTATAGCTAAGAACGCTATTAATAAACTATATTTTTATCTCCTTCTCCTTTAAAGTGTTCTAGATTACTAAATTTATAGGTTCTTTACCTAATAGGTATACTATTTAAATAATCTTATCTATAGCTACCTCTAGATATAGATTTTAGTAATTACTAATAGCTTCTTAGATAGTAATTACGCTAAGAACTTTATAATAATAAATATAAGTTTTTAAGGTTAAACCTCTATTAATTATCGCTAAATTTAAGCCTATAAGAGGTAACTAACTAGGCGAATTATAGGAGCCTTAAGGTAAATACGCCCTACCTCTTTACCTATATAATATACTCTAAGATATATGCCCTAAGGAAGAAGCTTATAATAGCGTAGCCTTTACTAGCTAGGAGCCCTACTTAAGCATAGGGTATAGGTTATCTAGTATAGTATTACTATTACTCTCTTTAGTAGCTGCTTTAGCCTCCTTATAATTAATACCCTTAAATAGGGCGAATTCGCTAGTGTTAGATATATACTTACTAGTAGCTTTAGAGACCTAGGAGCCCTTAGAGACCTAGGAGGCCTCTAATTAGCTTATATAAGCTAGCTAAATATACTAGCCTCTAGCGGCCTTAGTAGTAAATAATTCTCTATATAAATTAAGGGTTATCCTATCGCTATAGGGCATCCCTATTACTATAACCTATACGCCTAATTTTAGATATACTAATATAATTCGCTCTTTATTAATATCGCTAATTAATATTATGCTAGCCTTATTATCTAATAATAATCCTAATAGCTACTCTGCCTTAAAGAATATAATCTAGAGCCTCTAAACGTCCTAGTATTTCGCCTATAGGCCTTCTAAATTCTATAGCTAAGTAGGCTAGCGAGCTATAAGGTTATCGTAAATATCCTTAAAAATAGGCATTAAAAGCTACTTCTTATAACCTTAAAGATAGCTATCTTTCTTCGCCTTAAGTAATAAGGATAGCTAGTATAGTGTTTCTAATAGCTTCTATTAAATAACTAATCTAGTTAGGCGGCTTAATTAGGAAGACTAGGTCGATTATATATCTATTAGTATTTTAGTAGGCTTTAAAACGCTTTATATAGTATTCCTTATATAAAAAATTCACTAAGTGACGATATAGGGATAAAGGCGGTAAAAAAAAGTGTAGAAATAGGTCATTTTATAGGGTTGTTTAGTACTTTAGTATTTTCTCCACCTATTACGCTAACAAATCGTACCAGAGTCACCAGCCTGGCTGTAATCCTGTCACTCAGGATCACAGCCTAAGGGTGTCACTGCAGTACCGTAATTGCCGTTCTATCTCATTCGGTTTCAGCGGCCGGAAACAAGATCACCGAGTCTCCAGTATATGTGTTTTCACCGTCTCGTTATAAATACCCCGCTCGAAACCGGGCTCTTTCTCAAATATTTCTGGTCCCGACTTCCATTGCCTGCTTTCTATATGCCTTCCCCGTACTTGCAGCCATTCACACACTTCTGCTGAATCACCCAGTCCTATTTCTTCTAAACGTATAAGCAAAGACCATAATCAAATCCACAATGGTTCGCATCTTCATCACAGGTTCCTCGGACGGCCTAGGCCTCGAGGCCGCCCGCCAACTTGTCGCCCTCAAGCATACTGTCTACCTCCACGGGCGGAACCAGCAGCGCGCCGACGACGCCTTGGCCGCCTGCCCCGGCGCCGCCGGCGTCCTCGTCGGCGACCTGACCAGCATGGCGGAGACGCGCAAGCTCGCCGAGGACGCCAACGCCCTCGGCGCTTTCGACGTCGTCTTCCACAACGCCGGCCTCATGTTCGGCCCCGTCCGCAAGACCGCCGACACGGGCGTCCCGGCGCAGGTCGCCGTCAACGTCGTCGCCGTCTACGTCCTCACCTGCCTCATGCACAAGCCCAAGCAGCGCCTCGTCTACGTCTCCTCCCTCCTGCACGGCTACTCCAAGAACACGCAGCTGCAGGACATCTGGTGGCGCGAGCGCGGCGACACCAGCTGGAACGACTTTGATGCCTACTGCGACACCAAGCTGCAGGTGATGCTGCTGGCCAACGCGGTCGCCCGGCGGTACCGCGACATCTCCGTGCTGTCGATGCACCCGGGCTACGTCCCGACCAAGCTCTCGGGCGACGCCGCCACCGACAAGATGGAAGACGGCATCGAGACATATGTGATGCTCGGCGAGGGCGACTACGATCAGAGCATCACCGCCGCGTACTTTGTGCCGAATAAGAAGCGGGAGGATGCGCGTCCAGAAGCGGCTGACCAGACTTTGCAGGAGCGCATGGTCAAGGAATGCGCGGAGCTAACTGGGCTTCAACTTCCAGAAGCCTAAAAAAAAATCTAGTTAAGCTTGGCAAGCTTTGGAATAGATGAGAAATTAAAACCTGAGCCAGACGATATAGGGAAATGACTTTTTCTTTGTTGATTTACTCGAAGGTTGCTTGTGTTGTTAACAGAGCTGCGTAACACAAAATAATTGAACAGCTCGGGTCGTGCCGAGGGTAAGCAAGTCTATATATATTAGGACGCCTTTAACACCTATGATTCACATTGAGAATCGCGCATCTTGTTTCCAAACTCGATATCCTTCCCCAGTCGGGACCGTGCAGCAAAGTAAGAAGGAGGGTAGGTAGGTCTGCAGTGACGATGCAGGAGCGACACGCACAGACGGCGTAGAGAAACAAGCGAAGAAAGTGACAGCATAGGCCATTCATCGAACGGGATATTGGCCACTTCATATTCCTCACTATTGCAGTGTTTTGCCGTATATTTCTTTACACGGTCTACGCGAGTCTTAGGTTCACTATGGCTAAAGCAAAAAAATCACGCAAAGAATCTAAACGATGTGAAGCGTTAGGAAGGTTCAATGACTCACCAAAAATTCTAGAACGACTCGGAGATATTTTGGCGAGTCAAACGGTTCTCAGTGTCGAGACTCGCAACGTCTGACCAATGGCTTAGATTAGCACGGACCGCATCACGTTTCTCAGCCTTCATCGCGCGAATCGAGCCTTCAATCGAATCTTGACCCCTTTGCTGTTGCGCGAATTAAATCTCGGTGTGTTCGAAAAATTTGCCCCCACGAAGAAGCTCATCGACCTGCTTTTCCGCGACAACTGTAGCAGAGCCCTCTACGTCAGGACGCTCTATGTCGAAATTCCACGTGTTGACAAGAAGAAGAAGCTGAGCCACAAGTTGCTCCTCAACCGACTGTCGAGTCTACTTCGCGCAGTACGAGAAGTAGAAAAGTTGCGGTATGCATGCCACAGTTCTCTCTCTGCAACCATAACAACTGATGAAAGGAAGCGTGTGTGGTTTGACGTTTACCCACGACTTTATCCACGATTTAGTGCATCTCAACAAGATCAGAAAGTTGCATTTACACATCTCTTTCGCGCTATCGGATCTTGCCGGCAAGCCCTCGAAGCTAAAGGAGTTGGACGACGCAAACTCGTTTCCCAGTCTTGCTGATTTCGTGGTGGAAGGTTCCCGTCGAAGTACTTGGAAACACGCAATTCCCTTCCTCACCTCGATTCTTCGGAATGCCCCCAATCTTTGGCGCTTTGAACTGGCTAGAGGCCCTTGGGATTGCAATACCGCCTTTGATGCGATTTGCGAATCGTACAGCCACCGCAGTAGCGGACGGCGCCTGCATTTAAGAACATTGGTGCTTGCAGATAGAATGCATACCCCAAGCGCAGACAAACTTGCGCAGCTGACGGTCCTTGAATATCTCGAGGCCATCGACATACCTTCCTGTCACTGCAGAAAAGACCATTTTGATTGCTCCGAGTATACGCTATTTGACAAAGCCCGTCTACCCAACTTGAAAAACATCATTATATAGGAAGTTGATGAACGACAGTGGCACATGGTTCTCGAGACTCTTCGCGGAAGAGAGAGTATTCAGCTCTTGCTGCCTGCGCTGCGCCCATCAGCAAATGGCCCATCGCTGGTCGAAGTAACGTGCATACTACGCGTGCCTAAGCTCGTGGTGGATGTGCAGAGTGACCTAGGAATCAGCAGTTGTCTTTACGGCATTGGCGCTTGCACCTGGCTTACGCATTTCAAACTGACTTCTTTCATGAACGTGAGCTTAGACACACTTCTCTTGGCTGTTCACGCATTCTTTGGTCTACCAAAACTGGTCGCAGTTGCTTTCACGAGCTAGGAGTCTGTGGAATTCATCCCTGAAGAAGAGGGAAAGGAAATTCGTAATTTACTGACGACGGTCCTCAAAGCCTTCGCGTGGAGCTGCCCCCGTTTGAGCTACCTCCAATTTGGAGGTCTGGCATTCAGGATTACCCGCGCCAGTACTGGCACAAAGTTTTTCTCAACAGGAGCGCCACTTTTTACCCGCCTGTCAGAGCAGCAAGCTGATCAGTTCGAACCGGACTTTTTCAAGCATGGACGTTCAGCAAACGAGCATAAGTGCGAGTACTTTATGTTGTAATGCAAGAAGAATTAGGAAAGATGGCCGGGCAACGGTCTAAGATTGTGAGAAGTGGTTAGGCAGAAAGAATGCCACAACAAACGAATAAGACATAACATAGCTGCATTGGGTAGAAACTGAGACAGAGATCATGGACGGAAAATGTGAAGAAACGCAGGAAGGTAGAAGAAGCGTATCAGAAGACGGTCATTGCTTCGATAGTCTTTGTTATGCTCAGCAGTAAATAAGTTGGGGTTGATATGTATCATTGAATAAGTCCTCACGGGCATCTAGAGATCCCATAGCGAGGAGGAAAATATCTTTCCATTGACGCAAGCACCTGAGAACGATGCCTGTACCGTGCGTATTCCTAGTTTTCAAACCCATACGAACGGCGAGAAAATGAGAAAATCGAGCCTTATCAACGAAAGGCCAAGCCTGTACTTTGTCAATCACGCATGGATCGATGGTTTTTGGCTCGAATTGTGCTTTTTAGTTCGATGATGGTTTCACCACAACATGAGATTATCGTTATAAGGTAAGAGAAGCACACATTTCATGTTTTATGCTAAATAACCTGTTAATATGTGTGGTTCATTGCAATTTACTTGGCGTCACACAGCTCAGAGATTCATTTCGCCAGAATCCATGTCTCATCGGCATTATCGTGATCTATAATGCAATTTCAAGGAGAAGTAACGAGGTCAAGCGACTGTAAATTGAGCTTCGTTGATGGTAAGCTGCACACACATGGCGGGTGACGCTGTTGGTGAGCCTGCGCGACGTCGCTCGTTGAACTACGTGAATGGCAAAGCCATCATGGAAGAATCAAGTGCTGACCAGATAAGACGATAAACAGCCTTTACAAAGTTTTGTGGCTGAGAATCTTTGAGACGTTTGTACGACTTACACGGAGGCGGTAGATGGTGATGCTGCTGAATGACTACTCTATATTTATATGACTTAGAACATGTGCCGTATTCCCTTCGGAAGATCTTTACCGTGTCGCTAAAGGTTATTTGGGCAATGGCTCTTCTGATAGAATCGTACACAGCCATTGACTCTAACACTCTCGTGAGCTGACTGTTGGCAGATCAGCAGCCTCAGGCTGGTGCAGCACCGACTTCTACCCTGTTAATTAAGACTTTTGCCAAACCTGCGTCAAAGTTTTACTATTCTAGGAGATGAAGAAGTTCTTTGTCGATTTTAGGATATCCTCGCAATACGGGGGGGGTAAAGGACCCGTGTTGTTCCCAGATGAGTGCGGTATGTCGTATTACTTCGCCGTCTTAATCTGGTGAATTTTCAAACGTAAGAGGAATTAAACAAGAGCGAGCATTCTTGATAGACCAGGTATTATTATATTAGACATGGTTTTTTTAGACATTCAACGAGACTGCATTGTGATAAAAATCCAGGATGGTTAATGGTGATTGGGCTACCTGGTTGGTCCCTCACGTATAACCAAGAAAGACATTTGATGGCGACATTTGATTAAATCAGCCACTCGAGGTTCCAAGATGCATTCACTTTATTAACCAAGAATTTGCATGAAGTAGGTATAATATAAACCAGTTATTTATAGCTATATACTCCTATCATATCATGGGCAGCAGGTCTCCAGATGCGATTCAATTGTGGGTCTCCTTCATTGGCTGGAGAAGAGGTCGCGGCGACTTCAACTCGACTTTTTCAACATCCAGTCGCGTGCATCACAACCTCCTCTCGTTACTTCCAGCGCCCCAGTACTACCATCACCCTACAAATCCGACAACTCGCACAGAAGAATCAAGATATAGAACCAACCATCGTGATCTCCGCCGCCGCCACCATGGCCGACGACGCAACGCAAGTGGCGCTCGCCGCGACAACGACAACAACCACCACCACCACACAGCCTCCAGACACCGCCCTCGTTGCAGCCCAAACAGCAGCGGGCACCACCGCAACCAAGAAGATGGTCAAGAAGATTGTCCGCAGGAAGCGGCGGCCGGCGCGGGTGCAGATGGACCCGTCGCTCATCACGTCGGAGCCGCCGCCGCAGACGGGCACCATCTTCAACATCTGGTACAACAAGTGGTCCGGGGGCGACCACGACGGCAACGCCCAGACGCGCGCCAAGGGCCGCTGCAACATCGCCGACGACGCCGGCTACACCCGCGCCGACGGCATGCCCGGCAGCTTCTTCTGCGTCAGCTTCGCCCGCGGCGTCTGCACCAAGGGCGCCGACTGCGAGTACCTCCACCGCCTGCCCGGCGTGCACGACATGTTCGGCCCCACCGTCGACTGCTTCGGCCGCGACAAGTTCTCCGACTACCGCGACGACATGGGCGGCGTGGGCAGCTTCATGCGCATCAACCGCACCGTCTACATTGGCCGCATACACGTCACCGAGGACATTGAGGAGGTTGTCGCGCGCCACTTTGCGGAATGGGGGCAAGTTGAACGAAGTAAGTCCATCTCCAAGAAGGGGAAATAGATATGAAAAAAAAAGGAAAGGGGCAAGATTCTAACCAAGATATTGATGACAGTCCGCGTGCTGAACCAGCGAGGCGTCGGCTTCGTCACCTACTCCAACGAGGCCAACGCCCAGTTCGCCAAGGAGGCCATGGCGCACCAGGCGCTCGACCACGACGAGATCCTCAACGTCCGCTGGGCGACGGCCGACCCCAACCCCATGGCCCAGGCCCGCGAGGCCCGCCGCATCGAGGAGCAGGCCGCCGACGCCATCCGCCGCGCCCTGCCCGCCGAGTTCGTCGCCGAGATCGAGGGCAAGGACCCCGAGGCCCGCAAGCGCCGCCGCCTCCAGGGCGCCCACGGGCTCGACGGCTACGACGCGCCCGACGAGGTGCACTTTGCCCGCGGCGCCAACGCCGTGAACCCGCTCGGCCGCGAGGGGTTCGAGGAGCCGCCCCCGCAGGGCCCAGCGGGAGGGGACACGGAGGACGCCGGCGCCCGCCAAATAGCACAGGGCGAGGAGCAGGACGGGGGGATATTCTCGGGAAGGACGCTGGCGGCGCTGAACAGGGCAAAGGTGTCGGTGCCGTCGGCGGCAAAGTCGGAGGCTCCGGCGGGGCCGCTTGTATCATATGGCAGCGACAGCGAGGACGAGTAGGGCGTATTTCAAGGAGTTTAATAACTGTTACAACATGGGGAAAAAAAAGGGGGCGGGGCAGATCGACTTATATGGGAGAAATGATACCACATTGCAGTAACCAAGGCCGTTGCAAATCGTGTCAAAGTACCAGATCAAGGGTACTGGTGATAGCCTCAGACTCCGCTACGATCAAAAGTAGATTATACTGTAGATTCAAACTGCACAGAAAACATCGCCCGGCACACGCTAGGTGCTGTACCAAACACTGAATCCTCTCTCGAGTACCAAGCCAAGACCCCGTAGACTCCATGCTCTCTATAACAAAAGTGTTCCAATACAACAAAAAAAAAGACCCACGCTCGCTCCGCGAACCATTACATTTCAAAATTCAGTGCATCGGGCGTATGTTCTCCTTGTCTAGCGTCCTCGCCCGCGCCCTCTTCTTCTCCGCCATGCGCTTCTCAATCCTCGCCAGCGCCGCCGCCCGCCTCTCCGGCGGCAGGTTGATCCTTGTCGGCAGCGCCACGCCCGCGAGCCCCTGCCCGCCGTCCTCCGGCCCTCCGAGCTTGGCGAACCTATTTCTCAGCAGGTCGATCGGGTCATCTTCGGAGTCGGACTTGCTCGTCGTCCGCATCGCTGCGGGCCCGTCACCGAGCGACAGCGGCCGGTCAATCTCCTTCTTCCGGTCTGCGGCTGCTGGCGTGATGCCGCCGTTTTCGATGCGTCGCGCAATGTCCTCTCCGAGATAGTCCAGGTTGTGCCGCGGTCGCGGGACGAACTCCTGCCACTTGGGCTTTTCGACGGCCGGCGCGCGCTGCGGTGAACTCTGGGGCTTGGTGGCCGGCGCGTCCTCGCGGAACTTGTCGCGGAGAGATCTGGATCTTCGCTCCTTGGCTGAGAGTCGTGGTCTATCTCGCTCGTTGGTCTCGAGAATAGGCCGGGAAGCCGCGGAACCGACGTAATCGTCGACTTGCGGCGCGAGATGATCGGCATCGTCGGCGGCGTGCCAGCTTGATGGTCTCGGTTTCTCTGTCTGAGCCGATTTGAGCGTCTTGAGCTCCTTCTTGAGGTCGGCGATTTTTGAATGTGCGCGCTCCAGAACAGCGCGTGCATCGGCGTCGTGGGCTGCCGACTCCTCTCGGAAAGCGGCAAACTCGGCTCGGAGGACAACCATCTCCTGGTCCTTCGTGATCGAGTCTTCCTTGAGCCTTTGAATCTGGCTCCGTAGCTCTTTGTTGCGCGAGGTATCTGGCGCTGCAACAGTATCCGCCTGAGATGCTCGTTGGGCCGCCGCTTGAAGCTTCACTTTGAGCTGTGCAACCTGGTCTTGGAGCGGGCCCAGCTCCCGTAGTTGGGCTTTTGCTTGCCGTAGCTCGCGCTGCATCTCGGTGAGGGCTTTGTGTGCCGCGGGCGACGCGCTTCCCTGTCGGCGCCGCCGTTGACCCTCGTTCCTCAGCTCTCGATCTCGCAGCGCCTCGTCCAGCTCTGTCTGTAAACTCTGAACCTTTTCTCGGTATTGTATCGCCAAGGCGGTTTGAGACGTCAACTTCTCCCGCAAGTCCGCGATGGCGCCAGCATCTTTAGAGTGTTGTGCTGCGGCCATGGTCGTGGCGTTGTCGGCAATCATCTTTTCCATCTTGAGGACTTTTGATTGCTCGTCGCGCAGTCTTTGCACGAGGTCGAGGGCCTCGGCATCCCGTTGCTTGGCGTAAGATTTGGCAAGTAACTTATACTTGAGCAACTTCTCAAGCTCAATCTTGGCATCCTTGTGATATTTTTGGAATTCCTCCTTCCAGTATTTGCCCGACTGCGAGTGTGGCTCATTGAGATCGACAGTCGCGTCGTTGCCGAGCTGGTCGCCGTCTTCCTCCTCCTCCTCCTCCCATTCATCTTCATCATCAACATCTCGGGGATTGCTGCCATTGGTCCTCTGCTCGCCGTCCGTTCGTTTTGACTTGTCGGCATCGTCTCGTCGACACGTGGGATGCTCCTGGCCTGCGACATCGTAGCCGAAAGACACCCTCTTGCGCCTCGCGGCTCCGGTCCCAGGCGTGAGGAGTATGCCGGCAGGCTTTGACGGCGTGTCCGCGTCTCTGTCTCCACCTCCACCCAGGCCGGCTGCGCTTCGTCTGTTCGGCCTCGCAGGTCTGATGTCGTTGCGTCGCGGGCTTCCGAACAGCGCGCTTTTGAAGGCTCTAGCGGCAAATACTGGAGCAGGCGTGTCGGGCTGGTCGATTTGTGTTGTATCTGAGGGACGGCGTTAGGGCGTCACGGCATTTAAAAGTCGACACTTTCGAGACTGTACTTACCAGAGTCTACCGCCGCGTTGGACGCGTGGTCGCCGCGCTTGAGCATCCAGCCAAGCATGTTGCGGGTCAGCCAGCACTACTTTACACCAGAATCGACCCGGAAAGAAGAAATATCGGAGATGTTTGAAGTCAGATCAGGAAGGGACTCATATTCAGACAACTGTCATTTGTTGCAGGGTTGATAGCTGCATGAGGGCGAAACGAGGGTTGGTTGCCATCCGATTGTTTACTTTGGTCACTGTCTCGCCAAAGGCATGTTTTGTTGCGTCGGCCGGTGGGCCCACCGTGACGTGACGTTCCTGCGCATCCCTTCAGGTTGCAAGCCAGCCTACCCTATATGCATAAACTCGGAATTTCTACCAGCTATGTACGCGGCGAGTTACAGAATCTAGGCCGGCTTTTAATTTTGTTTTTTTTGTTTCTCTTCTTATGGTTTAAAATTATAGAGTCTTCAATGCACGCAAGTGATGGACTTATGAGGGTCCATTCAATCGCACCGTTCATGATGGACTGTCCAGAAGAATACGGCGGTTGCGGTATCCAGCAAGCATCAGATGCACCACCGTAGCATAACTGTGCATAAGTTGTGCATCGTTATGTATATTTTAGGCAACGTGAACTTCACGTAGTTTGACTCCTCAGCAGACACTCACCTCGCGGAGACGAGATAAGAACTGAAGCCTCCCGGTAATATTATTTGTATAATTTCGACTCAGACGGATATGATATACATTCGACTCCCAGACAAGCTCGCACAATTCATCGGCTTTTGAAAGTCTGTCTAGCTACACAGCGGCAAATGGCCGGCAGCCACGTCAGTTGGCCCTCTCGACACTAGTAGTAGTTATGCATCAGCCCTACGCCGCAACCTGACCTTCATCCGATCCGGAAAAACAAGTCAACCCCATGTCGTTCCTTCGAACAAATCTCCATTCATGTGCGTCGTCACTGGTCTTTCGACACCGCAACGGCGAGCTGCAAACCCGTGGGCCACATCACACAGCTGATCTACCCGCCGTGGACTACCGTCCTTATCACCGACGACGACGCCGCCTCCACTCCGGCGGGCCCTGAATGGAAATACTTCAGTTCTTCCTTGAGGGGAAGTGACACGCGTCATGTTCTCGGTGCAGGCGGAGTGCCTCTTGAAAGGCTCGCAAAGTCCGGCTGGGGACTTGACTGGCCCTGTTTGGCGGGATTGGGGGGGATGACCGCATATAAACGAATATGACCGGAGACATGTATCTACGACGAAGATGCCAGTTCTCCGCTGATTGATACCAGCCGTATCATATGTTTGTACACGCTACGTCCGTGGCCTTTGTGCGAATCGGGCCGGCTGCTCCCTCTCAGTCAACAAGGCAGCCAATAGAGATGCATTGATACACACACTGATAATTAGGCTCGAAGTGGTATTTATAGTCATTCACACTAGTTACCGCGTCGTATTGTTCCGCGTATCCCTGTCTGCTAACGCCTGATGTTAGGTCACTTTGATGCTGTGAGATATGTTGCGTCGACCGCCTGCTTCTCCCTCTTCAAGAACTCGTCAAAGGTGGATAGTGGAATGCCCCAGCTCCTTGCCTCGTCGATGTCGACGTACTTGTGCACCTCCTTCATCACAAGCTGCCCTGCAATGAACGGATTCGCCCCCTTTTGTGCCTCGATCTCCTCCGCGCTCATCGTGATCATCTCTAGATCCCGTCCCGTAGTCTCCGCCAATCTCTTGATAATGTCGCCCATGGGTATCAGGTCGTCTGCGTAGGCAATGGACTTGCCGTCGAACCGGTCTGCTTCAAGCAGCGCGGCGGCCGAGAAGCGGCCGATGGTGACTGTGTCGGTCAGAGGAATGACATCCGTCTTCTGGTTCGCCGTGCTCCAGCGGCCCGTCTCGGCCAGGCCCATGAGCTGGTACGCGGCGAGCGGATTGACGTAGTTGGCCATGAAGTTCGCTGGACGAAGGACGGTCCAGCTGCCGAGATTGCATTCGCGGACAGCCTGCTCGATGTCAATCTTGGACTGCAGCAGCTGGGCCAGCATAGAGCCTGGCTCGACGAGCGTCGTCTTGAGCACCTCCTCGACACCGGTGCCGCTGGTGTAGACCACGTGGTGGACGGTGCCGGCTTCCTTGGCGAGGCGGAGGATGAGCTTGGCCTGGCGCAGGTTGGCGCTCAGATCTGTCATGTCGGGCATGAAGTTGAGAAAGACGGCTGATGTGCCCGCCAACGCGGCCCTGAGGGCTTCCTCGTTGTCAAAGTCGCCGTGCCATAGCTTGACGCCCAGAGCCTTGAGGGATTGCGCGTTGGCGGAGGATGGATCCCGAGCGAGAGCGTGGACAGTAACACTAGACTCAAGCAGTTGACGCGCAGCAGCCCCGCCCTGTGTGCCTGTGACGCCGCAGACAAAGATGTTTTTCGTCATTTTTAATTGTGGAATCGCGATGGTGCTCGTTGCGAGTACATGAGTTGAGTAGAGTGCGTTTCTCAAAGTATGGTGGGCTCACTGGCTATATACATATATCTATACACATACTAGTAGGCGAGAGAATGATATGACTGTGGAGATAGGAACCACACCGCCACGACGCAGTATCAAAGTCCGCAAGAAAAGAAAAAAAGAATTGATCATGATATGGAGGGCAACCTTTGTCTCGACCTGTTGCCTGCGTTGTATGCCCGTGCCTGGACGGCCCCACCCCCGCAGCGGCGGAGTCAGCCGGTCCTGCTTTGCCCCGGAACAATCTGCTCAAACGCCGTCGTTGCTAGCTAACATGTGCACGTTCTACCGGATAGAGCTAGACGTATAAATCGCATGGGTCGGACATGAATCCTGGTTGCCTTGCCAGAACCCACCACGATCCCATCACCGGTGTTCAGCAGGGTAGTCTGTCTGCTCCGAGTTGGCGCGGAACAAGCGATGGAAGCCTGCGACGCTCCGCTGAGCCTCTAGCGAGGACGGCTGGAGCCGTGGATAGGCAACCGCGATTAAGAATACCAACGACATGTATGGAAAGACGCAACAAGGTGTACGGAAACTCGTCTTCTGTTGAACAATTTGGGTCATTATTTTTTCTTGGCCCAGGCGGGTTGAATTGCATTTGCAAGGCGACCGGCCGGGCAATTAAACATGTCCGCCACAGGTAGCCTAATGCTAGGTACAGAGGTACTGATGTTATTAAGCCTGCCTAGTGGTGACGAGAGCTAGGCGACAGCCTCGTTGCACAACCTAAGGTCAAACTGGTGGGCAGCTCTTGATCAGCGGTTAAGCCTGAGGCCAGGATATGTAAAGAAATTGAGAAAAAGGAGGAGCAAACAAAGACAGCCTTTTCTCGCCGACACTTGTTGGATGATATGCTTTGGAAAGGCGTAGATCTGCTAAGAGATGTAAGCAATTGCCGTCTTCATAATGACCTCTGTACAGGCTAACGCATAAGTCACGGTACCATACATAGACTTTTTAAGTTAGTCTTGCCGAAACTTCTCCTTCACTGAAAATGATTTTATTGAAATAGGTAGGCACCGAATCTCTCCTATAACTCTCCGTGGTAGATATCAGATTTGGATGGCGGGTTGTAATAGTGACCTGCTTAGCATGTACTGTACGCTCGCTGTAGGATTTCGGGATTCAGGGACTCAGCTACACAAGTCAGCCCTGGCCGCTGTTTGGCAGCCGATGGCGGGACGACGATCTAATACTACCCCGCTATTGTTTACAGTACGTTCACCGTATGGCCTCCCAG
Organism: Niveomyces coronatus; assembly: GCA_018831755.1. NCBI lineage: Eukaryota > Fungi > Ascomycota > Sordariomycetes > Hypocreales > Cordycipitaceae > Niveomyces > Niveomyces coronatus. Next base: position 69,122 of record JAFEME010000030.1, on the reverse strand, counting down.
CTCTTCGCATTCTTCTCCAGCACATCAATCAAGCCAACACCTCGACAGCCACTCACCGCAACAATGACGACTTCGGCGTAAGCAATCGCAGCTTTGGCTGTGATTCTTTCCCCAATCCCACGCAAACATGGCGTGGCAGGCAACCAGCGCATGGAAACCGTCGCTCAACAAACAGCCCGACAATGACTCAAGCTTTCCGGGCCTCAAGCCCACCAGCCCGGACGCCACCAACAAGATCGAGTACGAGGAGCTTCAGCAAAACGAACTGCTGGCCCTAGAAGCCATCTACGGGGAGGATTTCATCCAGCATAGCAGCACCCGCAGTGCTTGGCAGGTAGGCTCTCGGCGTTTGTCTCCGTCCAGGCTTGGTTCGGGAATGCTGACGACCGCTACTAGAAAGCAGAGCCATGCTTCGACATCCGCATAAAAGCGCCGACCGACGAGGAAATGTCCGTCTTGGTCGGCTTCACCATGAATGCGACATATCCCAAAACCCCCCCAATCATAGTCATCAAAGAGCTCAATGACCTGAAAGAGTCTACCCAATTTAAGGTGGAAAAGTATATCGAGACACAGCCCAAGATACTCGCCAAAGGCGAACAAGAGATGATTGATCAATTGATAGAGGGCGTCCGCGATATCCTCGAGGAAGCAGCGCAGGCAAAAGCCGCCGGCAAGAACCTCCCATCCCTCGAAGAGGAGCGCGAGGTCCACGAAGCAGCGCTCGCGAAGGCGGCTCAGAAACTCCGAGAGCAGGAGGACCATAAGCGCCAAGAAGAATCGAAAGAAGAAGAGCGTGTCATTGCAGGCATGCTTCAGCAGCAGCTCGACCGGCAACGTCAAAAAGCCAAAGAGTCTCGCCTGAACCGTCGCCCTAATGGCACCAACCACTCTTCCATTGTTCGAGCCATCGACGCCGTTGACGATCGTATCGACTTTGACCAATACTCTCAAGTCTCTGACAGGTCTGGAAATGAAATCAATTTCCGATCCGTCGGCGCCAGATCAGATGAGCGGCCCGGCAAAGTGTCAGCTGTCTATACTGTTCGCCCGATCCTGTCGTCCGGCTTCTGCCATCAGCTCCTGGCGCTTAAAGAGGCGTCTCTCAAGCCTGCCGGCAAGGATCTGAAGGATTACAGAAAACAGCTACAATCGCTCGAGTCGCGTCTGCGAGACATGAAGTCTGCCAAAAAGATATCGCATAAGCAGATAGTGGGGATTTTCGATTACAAGGTTGAGGGAAATGTTCCTACCGACCCATCTCCGTCGAATTCATGGACTGTCAAGATACTGATGCCTCTGGCCGAAAAGGACTCTTTGGAGGACCTGCTGGATCTGGCAGGCAATTTAGAGGTTGGCAAAGTCAGGTTGTGGACCCGGGATCTGCTCGATGCCCTCAACTTCCTGCACAATAAGCATATTGCACATCAGTGCATCCATGCTGGAAACATCCTATTGTTCAAGGAAGCTACTGGTGAGATCGTCCCCAAGATCGCTGATGCTTGGTATCAGCGAGAGATCCACACGCTTTGCGAACAAAAGCAAAGCTCTTTGGCCGCCAACTCGGCCAGGTCGGCCTACTGGTTCCCCCCAGAGGTGGCAGGGGCATCGAAACCGGTATACACGTACAAGACCGACATTTGGGACTTTGGCGTCGTCTTCGTACAGATGCTGTTTGGACTCGACGTACTGCGGAAATATTCATCCCCCAAAAATTTGATGGAGTCTGTCCTCCTCTCACATCCCCTGCAGGAGCTTGTTAGTCGCTTCTTCAAAGAGGACAAGCAGAAACGTCCTCGAGCATTCGAGTTGAGTTCGAGCGAGTTCTTGGCCACCGATGCCCCTGTGCTCTTTGAAGATTCCGCCACCGCTCTCTCGAGTGTGCCTTCACTCACATCGCTACAAGCGCCTCCTGCACGCTTGAGACGCGACTCACATAATAGAGGAGCTGTCGTTTCGAGATACACGGAAGATTTCGTGGAGGAGGGCCGGCTCGGGAAAGGAGGGTTTGGAGAGGTAGTTAAGGCACGAAAAAAGCTCGATGGCCAGATCTATGCCATTAAAAAAATCACGCAGCGAACCCAAACGTCCCTGACGGAGATTCTGAAAGAAGTCAGGCTGCTCTCTCAGCTGAGCCATCCAGCCGTGGTCCGATACTATAATACCTGGGTCGAGGAGGTCATGGATGTTACCGAAACGGAGGATCGCAGCTCCAATGATTATTTCACTGGCGAAACTGCAGAGACCGAGTCTGCTGGACTTGAGATCCAATTCGCTACTGCCAGCACAGCAGGAGGGCTGGATTTTATGTCTTCGAATGCAGGCATCGAGTTTGAGTATAGCGAAGATGACAGTAGCGAAGAGGAAGAGGACGAAGACGATACTGAGGGTGAAGATGGGACTTCGGCATCAGAAGAGGAGAACCTAGGAGGGCCTGGCTCTCCTAATCGAGCTAGACAGGCAGCGCATCTTCGTCGAGCCAGATATCAGCGTCCATATAGGACCATTCTTTACATATCGATGGAATACTGTGAAAAGCGGGTATGTCTACCTGTTGGCTTGTTCAAGAACACTACTAACGTTGCGCAGACGCTTCGTGATCTCATTTCCAGAAATTTGCATCAAAATACGGCAGAGATATGGCGCCTTTTCAGACAAATTCTCGAGGGCCTGGCCCACATCCACGGTTTGAGCATCGTGCATCGCGATCTAAAGCCCGAGAACATTTTCATCAGCAGCAGTTCTGATGGGGTCGACAATGTCAAGATTGGCGATTTCGGTCTCGCAACCAGTGGCCAATTTTCCATTGACAAAAGTTCGACCATGGCATCGTTCGAAGCAGATGACATGACGAGAAGCATTGGCACTGCTTACTACTCTGCACCGGAGGTCCGGTCAGCGGCACATGGCATGTACAGCACGAAAGTTGACATGTACTCCCTCGGCATCATCTTTTTTGAAATGTGCTACCAGCCGATGATGGGCATGCAGAAAGCTGACGTTATCGGCCAAATTCGAAAGCAGCCACCGGTTTTGCCCAGTGATTTTCGACCGGCGGATCCCTCCATGAAGGATATCGTGCTGGCTCTCGTGAGCCCAAGCCCTAAAGAGCGGCCACAAAGCACGGAGCTGCTCAAGAGTGGTAAGCTCCCGGTGCAGATGGAGAGCGAGACAATCCGGCGCACCCTGGCTGGTTTAGCCGATCCTGATTCTCCATATCATCGCAAGATGTTGTCAACCTTGTTCGCGCACAAGGTTGAGGCTACAAAGAACTATGCCTGGGACATGTCATCAAACGCGCCAACGGCATCCGAGCTGATGGCAAGGTACCTGGTCAAGGCGGAGCTGACATCGGTGTTTCGGCGCCATGGCGCAGTGGAAGCGAATCGAGGCGCCATTTATCCCAGGTCTTCTCGATACGGAGAGAATGTTGTGCAGGTCCTGGACCAGAACGGAACAGTGCTCCAGCTTCCGTATGATCTTACCATGGGAAACGCGCGAATGCTCGCCAAGAACTCGGCTGGTCCCGTTGTGCCAAAGACATATACTTTTGGGACCGTCTTTCGCGACAAACAAGATACGGGTCAGCCGCAAATGTTTGGCGAAGTCGACTTTGATATAGTCAGCACCGATGCACTTGATTTGGCGCTTAAGGAGGCCGAGGCGTTGAAGGTCATTGACGAGATACTCGTGGCCTTTCCTTCTCTCTCAGGTTCCCCCATGAGCTTCAATCTCGGGCACTCCGACCTTCTACAACTCATCTACGAGCATTGCGGCATCGAGCCCGCGAGCCGGCGGGGCACCTCTGACGTGCTAAGTCGACTGAACATTCACAGCTTTACGTGGCAAAAGATTCGAATGGACCTGCGCTCCCCAACGCTGGGTCTCTCGGCGACGAGTGTCGACGAGCTGCAACAGTTCGATTTCCGCGACACACCAAACAAGGCATTTGCACGCCTGAAGAAGCTGTTTGAGGGAACCGACATGTACCAGAGAGCATCTTCGACGATTGCGCATCTCAAAGAGGTGACGGAATACGCGAAGCGCTTCGATGTGAGAACAAAAATCTACATCAATCCTCTCAGCAGCTTGAGAGAAGGCTTCTTCTCTGGTGGGGTGCTGTTTTCGTGCGTGTCGACGAAGAAAGTCAAGGACGTCTTTGCAGCTGGCGGTCGCTATGACTCCTTGATCAAAGAACAGCGACCCAAGATGGGCGGCAACTTCGACGAGCGTCACGCTGTGGGATTCAGCATTGCGTGGGAGCGACTCGCGCGCGTGCCTAAATCTGGAGGCAAGGCGTTTCTCAAAAAGATGGAGGACGAAAATAATAGTCTCGCCAACCCGAAGCGATGCGACATCCTCGTTGCCAGCTTCGATGCAGCCATTCTGAGATCGTCCGGAGTTGAACTGCTACAGGCTCTCTGGGCGCAGGACATCAGCGCCGAGCTGGCCAAGGACTCGCGCTCCCCGGAAGACCTTTTGCAAAAGCACAGAGATGATAATTACTCGTGGGTGATAATTATCAAGCCCGAGTCAATGCTCAAGATCAAATCTCTATTGCACAAGGACGTAGCCGATATCGACATCCCCACCACCCAATTGCCCGTCTGGTTGCGGACGGAGCTGCACAAGCACGACGGCAAAGCCGGCGGTGGCAATAATAGAAAGGGCCCCGCTGCCGTGCAGGCAGATAACTCTGTTTCGGCAGCCGAGAGGGAGTATGGGCAGGACGTCAAGGTTCTCGTGGCACAGACGCGCAGCAAAAAGTTCAATCGACGCACCGTCGTAGAGCAGGCTCAAGTTAGCGCCTCGACTCTGGTGTCGTCGTTTCTGAAGGGCCCAATCCTGGCCGTCGAGACGTCGGAGCAAGTCATGGCGATGATTGCCGACACGAAGCTGTCGGACGCTGAGAGCTGGCGAAGAGTGGACCACAGCGTGACGTCTACCGAGAAGAAGTATGTGCGCGAGATACACGACGAATTAGAGGAATGGAAGTTTGCGCACGACAGAAAGGGAGGGATACGGCATTCGTTTCTGTATAATTTCCGGACGGGCACGTGCCTCTACTATGACTTGTCGGCGTAGACTAGACTGATGCTTGAAAGATGTATTTCTCGCCCGGAATTGTCTTGCGAGCACAGTCCATAGACTATATGAATTAGATGTAAGGGTCTCGCATGTCGGAAGCGCGATTGGAAAACATCAGTCGATACTGGATGGGTCGAAGTGGGTGTCATGGCTACCTGTCAGAGAGTCATTATACGAAAGGCGCTTTGTTGGCAAGCGCCGAATCAGAGCGAAGCGATGGCAACTGTAGCGCAAAGAGATTGTACAGTCAGCAGTACTAATGCAGTACCTGAAGTACCCTAGATGCCTACTAGTAGGTACAGTACTTAGTTAATAGTAGTTATCTGGGAAAGATATTTTGGGGAACCGCTCGGCGTTACCGGCGCCATTGTGCACCCCCAAAGTTTGCCTTTGATTAGCACACTCCATGGCTCATTGCTGCTGGTACAGTAGCAAAAAGAGGACAAAAAAAACGGCCGACTGGGCCATGACAGAAGATGGGGCGCAACGGCACCTTTCTTTGGCCATCGCATGCTGCTGTACAGCAGCTCCAGTTGGCGCATGATCAGACACCATCGTCATTGGACCCCTCGGCTCCTTTCTTATAAATTATGCCCAATCAGTGCCGGCCCAGTCTGTCAGCCGCCCGTTGTTAGTGGCCCAAAGCGGCCGGCCTAGTGGTCAGTGTACCGGCATTGACGGCCGTTGTCAAGCGGCGGAACAAAAAAACAAGCACTTGCTTTGTACGAATGACCGTGCGGACCATCGCTTTTGTTTTGTCCACCGGCTGACTCGTCTTTGTACCTTCGCACTGCAGGTAGGTACTATTCTCGGCGCCCAAAGTGCTTCTGCTCGTTTGGTAGCCTGTCGAGGACCTCCCTTAGATTTTCTCTCTCGAACATCATTGCGTTGTGACTTCTTCACCCGTCCCCTATCCATCAACTCCAGGCATCTCCTGCTGTCCTGCTTCGAGAGAGACCCTGGCCGCTGCTCAACGCCTGACAAACGACCTCGGACAGAGTGAATCGACACCGCCTTCGCCCTTGACCTGCCGACCCCTTCGCTCACGGCCGGCCGGCAACGCCCACTCTTCCTACGCAGTCTTTCGACATCCTGCCTTTTCAATTTTTCGACCAGCGTTGTGTTTGATCAGCGACGACAGTCCGATTTGACCATTATCGATTGCTCCCTCTCGTACCTCCAACTTTGCCAAATACGACACACCTTTGAGAGTGACACACCTGCCCACACCTCCGCGATTTGCTCAACCACAAAATGGCCGAAAAGCGTCTTTTGCAGGAGCTGAAACCGCTGCAAAAGGAGAAATGGGTGAATATCGAGGTGAGAGAGCTTTTAGCTTGAACAACTACCGGCAAAGCTTTTTTCGAGGCGCTAATCACTGCCACGCAGCCGGACGAGAGGAACCTGCTCAAGTGGCGCATCGGCCTCTGGGTCGTCAACCCAGATAGCGTCTTCTATGGCGCGTGCCTCATGGTGAGCACATGTTGCACCGCAAATCTTGTACTCCTCTCCCCAGCCGGCTAATTCGAGTCATGTAGTGCGAGATGCGATTCCCCGCCGACTACCCCTACCAACCTCCAACTTTTCGCTTTCTAACCTGGGGAATTGTACATCCCAACGTGTACATCGACGGTAACGTCTGTATTTCCATACTTCACAAGCCCGGCGACGACGAACAGTCAGGCGAAAAGGCAAACGAGCGATGGAACGTGCTGCATGGCGTCGAGTCCGTCCTCCGCTCGGTCCTGCTTCTGCTCGACGACCCCGAGATCAACTCTCCCGCGAATGTCGATGCCAGCGTTCTTTACCGTGACGAAAGGTTAACCTATGACAACTACGCCCGAAACGTCGTGGTTTCCTCCGTGAAAGATGCTCCGCCGAGCTTTAAAAGGCCAACCGAGGACGACCTCAAAGCGGTTCCGCAAAAAGTCGTTGAGGATGATGATGATTTCTGGAATCCGTCCGATGAAGATGACGATTTCGGTGGCAGTGATAGTGACATGGACGATTTTGAAGAAGAGGAAGACGACGAAGATGACGACAAATAGACATGCGGCATTTTCCTAGCAAGCCTGGCTGGACTCGGACCCGGCACGCGCTTGACGACAAAATACTACTAGGCCCGGGATTTTCGGCGCTGGGCGGTAGCGCACTGCACACGATCTGTGGCGATAATGCCAGCAAGATCAACATTGGCGTACTCTGGTGTTTACTTGGTTGTTTGCATCATATACTGGATTTAGCCGGGCGCTCTAGACTATGGGATTAAGCTGAATTTGAAGATATAGCGTTTAACTCTCTAAGCTGAAGAAGCTATTTGCTTGGTGATGAACCGACGGAGTTTCTCCCGCCATGACGCAAGATTGTCGTCTGGTTGGCGAATTTTGAAGCCCGACTTGCGTCATGAAAGTACTACAGCCAAACAGCTGCAGCTTCAGCCAGAGATAATTGGACTTGGCAAAGCGGCCGTCCTTTTCCTCCGTCTTGAAGGCCTCTAAGAGTGCCACGTTCACGATGGCTGATTGCGTTATGTAAATCGTAGGAGAACTAACAGCGCTTCTGAAGCGCTGACTTTCATAATCGACAGAGATAACAACTTATATATATGTCCCCCCGGGATCATTCAATTGTTATAAACTCAATAGGAATAAATGAATTAGTACTTTTTTTACTCGAATTTATTTAAGGGAAGTTACTTGATTACCCTAGAGACGAGGATGGTTTTCATGCTCTGTTAAGTCAGACAACTATAGCTATAAGAAGCAAGGACTTCTATACGCCATTTTCTCTGCCTCTCTTGCTTTACTTATGAATTTTATCGCCCGTTGCGTCCAGGGCTTAATTACTCATACACAATACTATTACAAACTCAATGAAATTAATAGCATGGGCCGAGACCGTGCAGAGGCTATACCAGAATCTCATCCTAAAATCTGGTCGTGCTGTGCCAGGTTTATCCGTGGCCCACCAATCCAAAGGAAAACAAAACACTGTTCTACACACATTTCCACATAAGGAACCTCAGGATCTCTCCTCGCCGCGTTTACCCTTTCAACAAGATGAGCTCGCAGGCAGGACGGCGTGATTATCGGCACGTCGTGATTTGTCAACAGCGAGCCATGCATTTCGCGACCCGAAAAGGGCGGCACAACTCGTGGCGAGAAATGGAGATTGCCTTGAAGGCGACCTTGAGGCAGTTGATCGCGGTAGTGTGCGGTAGGGTAGCCGTACGGGGAAGAGAGTTGCTAGCTATGATGGATGGAATACAAACCGCTGGTGCATTTGTGTAGGTAGCTTGCCGAACTGGCGAAAATGCTGTCAATGATCATTTTTCTGTAGTAATGTGTAGAGGTATCAAGAGACAGTCATCTAAAGACGTGTAATAGGTGATGAGGAAGTAGGTTAGACGTTGCGATCAATGTCGTTGTTTCAGAGTTCTCATAAGAGAATAGCGCACTCTCAAGACGTGCATGTCTCTGGCTGAATAATTAAACTGATTTGTTTTAGTGCGTTAACAACTATGAATTACTATCTCTTGTCTGTCGAAAACTTGCCAATTGGTTTTCAAGAGTTACATCTTGGTCTAGACCGGCTCCCGTCTCAAGACTATAGCTAATCAAACGCTCGTATTAAGTGTAGTTCATGCTGACGAGCTGTTTCAAGGGCCGGCCCCGAGATAGTCGAGCGAAGGTCGCACAAATCGCTTCTTCTTTTTTTTTTGGACGTCTCAGTTGATACGGGACAGGCCACAAGTATCAAAGCAGAGAGGGAGTCGCAGTTGGTGACGGCGGCATCGAAACGCACCAGGAGGCGGAGAGGCTTACTGATGGAAAAATCCATCACATCCGGAATATGACTATATTCTATCTTAGCAAACCCGCCAAGCAAATCTTACATATATGGCGTAATAGTCTGTCGGCGCTTTAGGAAACTATGACGTCTATAGGGCCAACTTTTTGCGGTCCGCGGCCTAATCTGTCATCACGTCTTCGTACCAACTCCCTTTTTTTTGTCTTTCGCCGTTGGTGAGAAACTTATCAATCTTGACAGCTCCATGGATTCATGTAACAAGTTCACGTTCGCGGGTGGTTGTCAGTATGCCTTCTTTGCGGCTCGACTTACATAGTTGCTGAGTTCGGCTTTCTCGGCTGCTAATGTCTAGCGGGACCGAGGTCCTAGCAGGCATGTCTCAGACTGGGGGCTTACTCCTTTTTTTTACCAGCAGAGCACGCCACATGCGTTTGTCCTGGCGGCACAGACCTCTAAAGCTTGCCACATGCGTTTGTCACGTATGGCCAGCACTGACCTGTTTTAAGTCCGACGAGGATCTTCTCTGTCAAAATAATTTGGGTCGCGAGCGAAGTCCTTATTGATCCTGTACTGTATATCCATGTGGGTTGTGTTCAAACCTGTACCCTTTCATGGGGTAGGTCCTATAGTAACGTACGGACCTGTCTATATTATGCTTGTTCGATGATACGAATTCCTCCTTATCATGCTTATTCTATGATACGACGTTTAACTAAAAATAGCGAAATGAGTCGTAGCCTGTTCTACATTTTCGCATCTGGGCACCTAATAACAGCCTCCCTGCTTATTAGTGTAGACTCTCACCGAGAGGCGTGCCGCCCACCGAAACTTTATCTGTAGATCTTCACCGTTTCTTCCCACAGAGCCTCTCGAGCGTTTTACCGATCGACTCACTAATTAGTCTCGCTGTCAGCCCTGGTTGACGCTTTTGGCAATTTGCATCCCCCTTCCACATAGTGAGAACTGACTCTTTTCACAGCCACGATGTCTACGCCACCTTCGCGATTACGCTGATGCGTTTGTGAGAAGAGATTCTCCGCCAAAACAGTTGGGCGCGCCTTGGGAAGCCCGCCGAATTTTGCGGAGTGCGCGCCCTCAGACCAACGTCCGTCCTCGTTGAGTACTAGTCAGTGTAGCGAGTCATATCTCGGGGCCAATGTCTCGCAGCAAGTCAAGCTCGCGACACCCCGGTAGTTTCCAACGTGAGACGCAAATGACCTACGTCCGACTTGCCCACTTTTCAATTAGAGAATACCTGACATCTTACCGCATCATTGAACGCCCAACTAAGTTCTTCTCAATAACAGCGAAGGATGCATATATACATATGGCGACCTCTTGTCTCGCCTACGTTCTTGACAAAGGTGGAAACAAAAATCATGTCTTTAGCGTTTATGCCGGGGGACACTGGGCCGAATATGTTGAAAAGTTACTCTGCAACCACTGGTCAACCCAAAATTTGAACCGCAAAGCGGCGCGAGCTTTAGCTCACGGAAGCATAGCCCTAGATGACACTATTCGAAGCACTTGGGTTTGTAATTATGGTTCAGCTAGCAGAGTGGGCTCGGTTGGGTCTGGTATACACACGCTGCGTATGCCGTTGTGTTACCTTGCTTGGTTCGGCTTCAAACAGCTTATGAATATGCTTATGGACAAAGAGTACGGAACATTTAAGTACTTGACGCAATGTGATGTCGATGGCGCTCTCGCGGAAGCGGCACATGCCGGACACATTGACATTATAGAGGCTCTCTATACTAGGGGAGCTCAGGTGAACCCCGGGCTTAGTAGCCACCGCGGCAGCCCGTTGCTTGAGCCAAAACATGCCAGCGACATTGGAATTCTGAAGATTCTCCTCATTAGGGATTATGGATCTCAGGAGAACCTCGGGCCCCGTAGCTACTGCGGCATCCCGTTGCTTGCGGCAATAAGAAAGAGACGGATGCAGGCGATCAAGCATTTGCTCGACCTAGGCGCAGATGTCAATGCGCAAAAAGGCGATTCGTGGTCACCACTGCAACTCGCATCATCCCTCAACGATGTCGACATGATTCGTTTGCTTTTGGACCGAGGAGCTGAAGTCAACTTGAAACCCCCAAATGAAGACGGGTGTGCTTTGGTTTCAGCGGTGCACGGCGATGTTGTGACTCACACACTGGGTGACCCTGTCGCAGGCTTGACAGTTCTTCTCCAGAATGGCGCCAATATAGACATGAAGAGCGATACTGGCTGTAGCGCACTTTATAAAGCGTCCCTGGACCCTTGTAAAACCAGCAAGTGTTTTCATCTCCTCCTGGAGAGGGGCGCGAACGTCAACATTGTGACGGGCAAGTACGGCAATGCGCTGCAGGCAGCATGTCTGGGGCTTCCAGAGACCATGGCCGAGGTCAAGATTCTATTGGAAAAGCGCGCTGAGTTGAATGCATCGAGTGGATATTTCGGCAGCGCCCTCCAGGCTGCGTGCTATCATGAAGGTAGTAGGGGTAATTCCCGAAGCACATCAGACCGAGTAAAAGGCGTCAAGTTTCTACTGTGTAAAGGTGCAAATGTCAACGTGCAAGGGGGGCGTTTCGGAACTGTGCTGCAGGCTGCATGCTACCGCTATTCCCCCGGCTTGGATTCTACAATTCTCGCAGAAACCTTGCTTCATCACAGTGCGGAGGTCAACGCTCGAGGGGGTGAGTTCGAAACCGCCTTGATAGCGGCCTGCTCGACTGAGCACGGAGATGGCCGCGTCACTTCTCTCTTACTCGATTGGCATGCCGATGTGAACATCCAGGGTGGCGAGTATGGTAACGCATTACAGGCGGCATGCTACCACCACGGAACGAAAGATGAGAGTGCCATTTATCTAATGAAGGCCGGTGCCAACATCAATGCCCAAGGAGGGCTATTTGGAAACGCATTGCAGGCGGCGTGTCACCGTCATCGGAAGGGTGATGTGACGGTCGATCAGCTCCTGGAAAGGGGCGCAGATTTGAACGCACAAGGAGGAAAGTTTGGGAATGCGCTACAGGCAGCGGCAGCAGGCGGACCAGAAACACTCGAAATCATGAAACTATTGCTCGACAAAGGCGCATGTGTCAATATGGAAGGAGGATATTACGGCACTGCACTTCAGGCAGCATGTGGTAGTGGCATGAAGGAAAAGGTCGCTTTACTGCTCGACAACGGCGCCGATGCGTGCAAACGAGGGGGCTTCTTTGGCAGTGCCTGGCACGCACTGGCCACAGTCAGGTATCGTCTTGGGAATGATGCCGAAGCCATACTGAAGCTGCTTCTTGAGAAGGGCGTAGACGTCAATGACTGTAGAGGATGCCAACATGCCACCGCTCTGGAGGCGGTTCTGTACGTCGAAGGCGCTTTCGAGGAAGGCATGCGTAATATGCTTGCTCTCCTCCTACAACACGGCGCAAAGTGGGATGCTACATTCGAGGCAAACCACTTCCTCTTGGAGTCTACATGTGCGGAAGAGGACACAATAAAAGCTTGTCTCCTGCTCGAACTTGTCCCCGACATATCTGTCAACCTTTCTGGGGGCAAGTTCGGGTCGGCTCTCCAAGCAGCGTCCTGGCGAGGCCACGTTGCCTTGTTTCGGTCGCTGTTAGACAAGGGCGCCAATGTCAACATGCAAGGGGGTAAATGCGGCAGTGCTCTCAATGCGGCCATATTCAAGGGCAACTGGTCTCTTGTAGAACTCCTGCTTGAAAATGGCGTGCAGCTAGATGTTCACCGACCGCCGTCGGATAAAAGCTGGCTGGGGCGGGTGGTGGACGAGTTTGGCCCGGAAGCTGGACAACGACATGAGAAGTTTTGGATGATTTATAAGGATGCGGCCTGAGTTGTTACAGGAATGACATTGATTTAATTGTATTAATATGTTTTCCCGCTGTCGCTGCAACCGCAACCGCGCGTATCCCCGTACCACAAGTCCTCATAACTCCAAACAAGTGTCTAAGCTCAAAAGTACTGCTCTCCCCCGTCCGAGCTATCTCAGTTCCTCCGATATGCTCAGCATCTGCCCAGAGGAACACCCTCGAAGTGCAAGAATCCATCCAGTCCCTTGGTGATGCCGCAGGTAGCATCGCACGGACCCCTGTGAGCGTTCCCGTCGTCCGGGTTGTAGGACTGAACCGTGCCCTCGTGGACCTTGCCCTGGACCTCGAAGCCGATGGCGCAGCCGAACTCGGTCTTGGGCTTGTCGTCGGAAAGCTTGACGAGGTTGCCGTCCTGGCCGCAGATGTTGATGCCGTAGGGAAGGTTCTTGCAGATATTGTTCACGTTGATGTTGTACTCCTGTCTTTTACCGTCCTCGCAGGCGTGGCCGGCCGCAAATGCGTAGAGCTTGTTCTTGTCTCTCTTAGCTGGCTTGTAGGTACCTGCAATGCATAGGTTGCCTGCCTCGGCGGTGGCGAGGATAGCTGCGAGGGTGATGATGGAGAGCTTCATGTTTGTTTGTTTGATTGTTGATGAGTAGAGTTATGTTAAAGAGGATGATGCTGAATTGTTCTGCTTAGAATGAAGATGATGAGGATAGAAGAAGGGCTTCGAGAACGGCGAAACGGCTGTCTTATATATGTGCGTCTAAAGAGCGTCCTTACGACGACACTGACACCCATCCAGTTCTATCGATGCATTGTTCACTAAGAATGTGCTGTGAACGTCATGAGTCGGTAAAGATCTGCTTGCTTGTCAGATTACGTAGAGGCGGTTGCTCGAAGCCCTGGTTAAAACATACAAAACGAGGCTGTTGCAAGAAAACACGTTTGTTCCCCCTTCCGTTCAGCGAAGATGTCACGATGCCGATCAACGTAAGTAACTGGCGTTTATTGATTCTCAATTCCCCAATGAAGCAGCTTCCGTGCCTGACGCGCCTCCGCGTGCCTCCATGGCCAAGAAACGTGTCACGCAAGAAAGCACACGAAGTTGTCTCGCCATCGTCGATCCAGCTTCTTGCCGTTGAACCACTCCCCAGATAGGCGAGTGGATGCGTAGGGTTATCAAAAAAGGCTGATCAACACACCCGCGGAATGCCAGCGGCTCGCCAAGGACATCATTCGGCCCTCTTCCCAATCCCGCTCGGCCTACATCGACGATTTCATAATAATTACACCAGCCACCTGGGCATGGACATTTGGAGACTCTGGCCGAGGTGACTGGAGCACTGGGCCAAACCAGAGTAATAGTCAATCAACAAGAAGCGCAGATCGCGTAAGACCTGTCGAGTACACGAGGCTTCAAATTACGGAGGGACGGCACCATCATCAACAGTTAAGCCTCTGATGCTTGGCGTCAGTCAGCCACTAAGGAGAAAGTGCAGACAATGCGTCGACATATCAAACGGAGTGGGCCATTCATTCCAGGCTGTACGGAGCCGCGGCGGCTTTTGTATCGACTAATCAGCGAGCCATTGTCCGGATGGGAAGAGAACTACAAAGTCAAAGTATCAACAGGAGTCACAGCGCTATCGGTCATGGACCAAGGCTGACCTGTCGAAAAATAGCTTTCAATGCCTTACAGAATATGTCAGCAGCTCATGACCAGAGCCGCTATGGCCCGCTGCGAACGTAAGGGGTGTAGCGGCATGCCCGGAATGGTGCAGCCGGTCGATGAAGAAAGAGTAGCGAGCTGAGAGCCTGTGGGGAAATTACTCGTGACAAAATATCTGAAAGCGGCTGTCAGCGCTATGGGAGAGCAAACCATTGCTGCAAGATCTGCGTCATTCTGGCGAAATAACGTCTTGGCCCGGTGTACTGCGGGAGACTTGCGAATGCTACAATAACACTGGCAAGGACCCGGATAACTCTGAGTATCTTCCCTCGAGGGCCTAGATTGTCGGTGGTTTGCATGTCGGGCTCGCCTCTCACTTGAGGAACCAGACATCCGGGGCTTACTTGACACAATGACTCAAGACTGCACACACCACTGTACTAGAACACAGAACATACACTCCAAAAAAAGAAATAAGAAGAAATAAAAAAACCTACAAGCAATGTTTTTCACGATGTTCCGAGTAACTCAAGTACGTATTGTAACAGGTTGGATAGCAAGACACGCGGGGCTTCTCCACGGCAAGTCCCGGTATCCAGCCCCGTCTTAACAATCCACATTCCCCTTTCTTTAGACAATATGGGGTCGTCTCTCACTGGAAGCAAAATAACATATGGGTCACTAAAGGAAGGTTCTTGTGGTCCTGAAGACGGCGCGGTATAGACCTGGGCAAATCACAGAGCCTCTCCCCTGCCTATGGAGTTCGGAACTGGCATGAGAGCGGAGATACCTATTGCCTATGCCTATGCTCCGCTATGTTTCCAATCGGTTCAGTCTGCAGGGGTTCAATGTCGTTCGAGGTAAGAGCCTAGCGTTACTTTCCTATTGTAACACGAAACAAGGTCTCGGCATAGACTACAAAATTCGGCGTTCCAAGGTGAGGCATATCGATACTATCAGCCTATACCACTCGATATGCTTTTACAGTGCGGTATGCTCCTTGTATGCCCAGCAATATGCTGCGCAGGCCAGCCAACATCAAACCTCGTCTACGGACCAAGAATATGGTTCATCAACAATCCGTCACTTTAGGTCCGAAAATGCACTGTACCACTTTACGGAAGCATTGGTACGATACCATTAAAAGCCGAGTCACATGTGACAGGCCAGCTCTAAATGCCTCTGCCAAAGCATGACCTAAAGTGACTACTTGGGTAACCAATTTTGTGACAAGACGACAGACCCTCGTACTTCCGATGGCACCACTCTACATAGGGACGAGATCTCCACCACGGCACAGGCTGCGCCTCGAAAATTGCAACCCCAGGCAGGCCGGTTCCTCTCAGGGCAAAAACGGTAGGATATCAAGCGTCGGCGCCGGCGTCCGAACCTGCCGATAGGCTGTGGGGGGGTGCCACGCGTGCACGGACGCGGCGTGCCGGATATGCTGTGCCCATCGTTACCGTAGCGAGAGTTGGGAGCGGGGTTGTAGTGACGCCTGTCGTATGCGACAACCAAGCTATTCAAGTACTCCAGGACATCTTGTGGTGCAAACAGTAGCGCGCCTCTTTCCGGTTCGGTATTAGGCCGGGTTTGGATAGTGAAAGCAACAGATATCACTTCTAGAGGAACTTCCCGGTCTGTCCATACGAGCCATTTCAGCACGCCAAGAACTTGATCCTTGTATCTCGGGTCGATTTTGTCAAGCATTCTGTCGTACGTCTCGTCGAGATCTTTGGGCAGACTTCCGAGCGCCTTTAGGATGCTGTCTCGGTCCTTAAGTTTTTTCAAACTTGCGAATTGGCAGCTCACATACTGAAACCTACACTGCTTGTTAGTCCTCTACTTATGTATTTAGATAATTGTTCGGGTACGCCTTACATTCCGTCACACTTCTCCATAACATCATCTCTTGCATTCTTTTTGACATCCAATGGCCATGTGTTGAAGCTGTCCGATTCAAGGGTTGTGTCGATGTAGATTCTGATGTCGTTCATCATCATTTGATGATACCGTGCGAGATCTATTTCTTTTCCCGATAACGAAGACAAGAGACGGCGTATCGATTTTTCAATATCCATCTCTTTGCGACTTGTGCAGAAGATGTGGACACTATCCGGCATTCTGTTTACGAGGTCACAAAGCTTCTCAAGCAGCTTTTCCCTCTCCCCATCAAGCTCCGGGCATTCATCCAGAGCGTCAATCGCAATATACACATCTGAAAACCGACGTGCAATTTGCAAAAGTTTATCGACAAGGTCCTCGTTCGTCGGCCTCTCTCGCTTATCTTTGCATAGCAGAAGGTCCATGAGGCACTCCGGGACGTCATCTGTCGGAAGGGATAAAGACGAGCACAGTTGTCCAAGAATGGAAGATAGCATGCTAGATACTGTCTGCTTCTTCGAATCGCTGAAGCTGAAGAAGAACTTGGCTAGTGCCGAATTGTGGCCATCGCGGCTGCATTTATTCTGTAGGTGTCGGATAGCAAACGAAGCGAGAAATGTTTTCCCAGATCCAGCTAAAAGAATTTTTTTTAGAGTCAAATGCTTAAAAGAGTAATGAATATGGACATACCTATTCCATGAAGCCATAGAAATGATTTGGGAGACTGGGTCCAGTATTTGTATGCCGGAGTATCTACCAGCCAGGAGCTTGTGTCTTTTTTGTGCATATTTATGGCTGTATTATAGTTTGTAGACGGATCAACTTCACAGAGCCATGAGGCTAAGTCTTTTAGCTTTTCAGGTCTGAAGTCTAGAGCTGTATATGCTCGACACACTGTGTTTTCTCAGGTCAGCGGAGTTGCTTCACTACAGTGCGAATTTAATCTGACAGCACCAAATAACAGTCCATGTCGCACCGGACTTTATTTAAGTCTAGTGAATGATACATCTCAACAATGATTTCACTCACTTCATTCCTCAACTTGCCAGTTCTGCGCTATGCTGGTGGGTGCGTCTCTTGTCATGATTCTCAAATGACCTGCCACAGTCGTGAACCCCGCGTCACTCGGTGAGGCGAATTTCACCATGTCAATGTGATCACTCATGATAGCAATGGCCTCCGCGTTCACGTGGCCTGTAATAACTGCAGACTCCCGCGGCACAATGCGTAGCCGTCTTCCGCCCCTCAAAGGAGTGTCGATGGCCTCAAAGGCGAAAATAGTATGGAAGCGATTGCTGATTGCATTGTATTGAGTTTGCTGCCTTTCCAAGATTTCCGAATCCCTGCGCAAGATCCTTAAAAGCCTCGTATTTGTGCTAGTAAAGACGGAGGCAACGCGAATAAACATGGCCGCAGTATCGACCCCATCTACCCCTCGGTGAGGAGTGCCGAGAAAGATTATACCGTGGGTAGATAAACTGACCGACTTGAGGGGGTATAGTTTTCCTGGTCTTGCGTTGTCAGAAAAGTTAAGAGCCTATGAATACTCGTAAGTATATACGTGTAGCAAGTGAATCGTGTGGTGGACAAGTACATCTTTTAGAACAATGCCTCCTAAACTATGTGCCACGAAGATGATGGGACGTCTTGTTGTCTATCTCATCTTGTTAGAACTGATGTTATGTAGGAATGAGGAATGTATCATTATCTTCTTCTCTATATAGACGTAAATCCGACACCAGCTTTTCTGCATGATTCGATAGAGTCATGTTAGATAAGGGCAAGGTGCTGTCATGCGTATTGGCGTCGTAGCCCCAGCTCATGATTCTTGCGTTCGGTATCACTCTTGGGAGCATAGTTGGGTCTTTTAGCCAATTGATGTTTGTTTTCTTAGCGGTCCAAGTTTTTTCCCGGTGTCCGTTCAGGCCATGGATGGCAATAATGCTACATGTTGCGATGGTCAGCTCGCTTCCAAGTTGAAATACAGCCAAGATCAAACAAGATATGCTGAATGAGTTCATAGCGGACAAAGACGCTGACCAGAACGTACTCTACTGTCGGCTCGATACCATTGCTCAGTAGTTTGAGACCGTACGGTTGGTGGTCTACGGTCGCAGCCGGGACGTTGCGCGCGTCGTTGGGCGGTTCATTACGCGCCTCGTCGCGGGGGTTTCCGAATATTCTCTTGAGGCATTTACGGACAGACATGATCGATACAACTCGACTAGCTACGAGAGTAAGGAGGAATGTTCTTGCTGGACACAAGTGGTTAAAAAATCTGGAGAAGCCAAGATACATGAGGGGCCCGGCGGCGTGTTCATAGCACCCTGTGTATGTTGGGTAGATTCGGTGCCCAAAGGAAGTGAGAGCTGCATGAATCTCCGCATAAATTAGCTTGGCTGCGTCACAGATCCGTTACTGATCATCAATGCATATCGGCTGAATGAGGGGTGAGACTGTTACGCCTAGCCTGGCGGTCTCTCCCTCCGCTGTAGAACAAGGTATGCTGCATGTGGCTGGCCTTTGCCAATGGGTCGCAAAAGGCTGCTGCTGGAACCATGAGAAATATTGGACCGACAATGCGCCGATTCGGGATGCCACACCGGGTGCCTCGCTGGGAGAGTTGCAAGGGCAGAGAAAACGGGCCACGATAGTGATCGAAAGAGTGCAGCAGGACCAGTCAAGAGTCAGCGTGAGACGAAGACAGTCACAGCGTCCGGCTGTCGACATATCCGCTGCCGATGTAGCTGGCTAATAGATTGGCTCGCGACGACTTCAGTGCTTTCGGTTGACTCCAAGACACGCTCTTCTGCGGGCCAGGCCACAGATTGCCTGTACTTGATCCCACCCAAAACGAAAGCAAACTTTCATACGAAGCAATGCAGACGCGACTGATATGTGATGGGCCCCTGGTTGAGCTAATGTATGTCTTGTCACGGCTGAAAGCTCACCGTGTTCGTATTGTCACAAACCGATAGGTGATATTCTTTGCGTTCGGCCGCGTTTGCCCGCTTCTGCTCCCCAAAACGTGAGAGCTTATATAGAAGGAATGGGGAAGAAATCATCCCTTTTCTTTATCTTTCTATTAACTATAGTTCTCTATATAGAAAGGAATTCATTTCCTTTCTAATAGAAGAATATATAATAGAAAATAAAACAAAGTCCTTATTTTCTTCTTAACCTTATATACTTATTTATATAAAAGAATATATATAAAGTAGACTTTCTATAAAGATAGGTTTTCTACTACTAGTTAGAAGGAAAATCTATATATATATATAACTTCTATAATAGAAGAAATAGTTAATAATAGACTAAAAGATAATAGATATCTTTATAATGTCTCTAGAAAAAGTTTTAAGGTTATAATATTATTTAAAATAGGTCTAGAGTAATATAGATTAATTATAGGGTTTATATAACCCTAGCTATATAATATAGAATTCTATAAGTAAAGAAATTATTAAAATTAATTAGAAATGTATAATAAAAAAGATAAAAAGAATACTTAAATACTATAATAACTCTAAGCTTATAACTTATTAAAGTATATAACTTTGTAAGTTTTAAAAATACTAAAAATATATAGGGAAATATATTAATATAGGTATATAAAAATATACCTACTATAGAGATAAGAAAATTAAAGGTAAAGTAGTTAAGTAAGGTTTAAAGAATTAAGTAAAAAAAAGTTTAGATAAAAAAAGAAAATACCTATTTATTATGCCTATAGTAAAAGAAAATAGCTAGTCTTTATATAATTAAGTAGCTAATCTACTTTTTCTTTATATTATATAGCCTATTATTATATAAGCTAGGAAGGCTAGAGGGGCCTATATAGCTTTTTTATATATATTATCTTAACACTCTATAATAACTTAGAACTTACTAGTCTAAATTAAATAATTTATATAGTATTAGATAGTATAGAATTATAGTACTCTAGTAATACTAATAGTATATTATATACTTAGAAATAAATTTATATAAGCTTAATTAAAGATATAGACTATTTTTATATTATAATATAATTATTTCTTTTATATTATAAGTTATAGAAAATCTATTTCTTTAAAGGTAAGGTAGATAAATATAAATAGGCTTAGTACTTATATATTTAGTTTATTATAGTATATAGTAAGTACTATTAAAAAGTTATTCTTAATAGTAAAACTATTACCTAGATTAATTAATGGAGATTTAGACTACCTAGCTACTAGAATTTTCTTTTATAGACTATTTATCTAGTTCTTTATTATTCCTTAGAAAATCTAGATAATTTATATAATACAATAATCCTACGTCGCTAGATTACCTTAGTAATCTAATAATCTATTACGTGACTTCTTTCCTAGTGTTATGCTAGGCCTATAGTTTTACTATGCGCCTGCTATAGACTGGCCCTATGTAGTGTCGTTTATAACATTATAAAAGTGGTTGTTTTTTTCGTAATAATAGAGCAGTTGATCGATAGACTCAGGTCTAAGCCGGTGGGTGAGGTTACTAAAAAGCCAAGACTTGCGTGGCTGGCCGATGACGATAGGCGGCGGTGATGTGGCCATATGGTACCTCGTATCTGCCTCGGATCATTGAAACTACAACAGCGATACATACATACGACGCATATTGCCCGCCAAGCCTACAGCTTGGCATGCTTGATCCGCGACCCAATCTCCATCTTCTCCAATCCGTAGCGCTGAAGGAGCTCCTTGGACTTGGCCTGTTGCCACCTGATCTTGTCCGTCGCCTGCTTGCCGCGCTTGTTCTCGTTGCGGCCCATCTGCTGGAGATGCACCTCGTCCGGCCCGTCGGCGAAGCGCAGCGTCCTCACGCCCGCCCACATGTTGGCCAGGGGCGTGTCCTGCGAGATGCCCGCGCCGCCAAACGACTGCACCGCGCGGTCGATGACTGTCAGCGCCGTCTGCGGGATCAGCACCTTCGCCTGCGCAATCTCCGTCAGCGCCTTCTTGGGCCCCAGCTCGTCCATCTTGACGGCCGCGTTGAGCACCACCAGCCGCGCCGCGTCGATCTCGATGCGCGACTTGGCGATCCACTCGAGGATCACCCCGTGCTCGCGCAGAAACTTGCCAAAGGGCTTCTTGCGGCTGTCGTTGACACGCATGAGCATCCAGTCCATGGCGACCTCGGACTGTGCCGCGTTAGCAAGAACTCACGGGAGAGAAGGGGGGAGACAGGCTGAGCACGAGGCGGGGCACTTACAGCGCCGATGGAGCGCATGGCGTGGTGGATGCGGCCGGGACCTAGGCGACCCTGTATAATCTCGAAGCCACGGCCTTCGCCAAGGACCATGTTGCTGACGGGAACGCGGACATTGTCAAAGGTGAGCTGACCATGTCCGTGTGGGGCATCGTCATAGCCGTAGACTTTGAGCATACGCTGGATCTTGACGCCCTTGGTGCCCGCAGGGACGAGCACGACCGACTGCTGGCGGTAGACGTCCTTGTTCTTGGCGTCCGTCTTGCCCATGACGATGTAGAGCTTGCAGCGGGGGTCGCCGGCGCCCGAGGACCACCACTTGGAGCCGTTGAGGACGTACTCGTTGCCCTCACGGCGGATGTCGAGCTGGATGTTTGTCGCGTCGGACGAGGCTATGTCGGGCTCCGTCATGAGAAAGGCCGAGCGGATCTTGCCGTCCATCAGGGGCACCAGCCACTCCTTCTTCTGCGCATCATTGCCGTACTTGGCCAGCACCTCCATGTTGCCCGTGTCGGGCGCCGCGCAGTTGCACGCCTCCGAGGCGCTGCGCGACCGGCCGAGCCACTCCGCCATCAGGCCGTACTCGAGGTTAGTCCATCCAGGCGACTCCTTGTAATGGCCCTTCGGCAGGAACATGTTCCACAGCCCCAGCTGTCTGGCCTTGTCTTTGAGATCTTCGATGATCTGCGGGTGGCTCTCCCAGCGCGCATCGCCCTCGCCAATCTGAGCCTCGAGAACGGCATCGGCCCTGTGCAAGGGGTGGTTGGGGCGGCCGCGGTCAATCAGTGTTCCTTTTGTTCAGTGTTTTGTCGCAATCGCTTACGGGATGCATTCTTCCTCGACAAATTTTGCGACAATATCGATTGTCTGCTTCGCCTTGTCGCTCACCAAGTGGGAGACCTAAAAGAAAAGCTCAGGTCAGCGTGACAACCATGCCGAGGCTTCTGGGTGGTCGGCATACAATGGCGGGAATTTTGTGTGACATGATGAGACTGGTGATTGGTGATGATAGGAAAGACTCTGTTTCGAGCATGTGGCTATATGAGATCGTGTCGTAGCTTCGTTGACAATCTGATTCACGTAGAGTCTGGAGAGTGTCGCACGGAATGGTACGCGGACACGACACAGCAATCAGGACTCGGGCTAACGAGAGAGAACAAATCTAGGAGTGGCGGCTCGGGGCAGGTATAGAAAGATATAGCAGAAAACCGAAACGTCTGTACGTGATCCACTGATGGTTTGTATAGTAGTTTGACTGGTGATGGGCTAATGGGAATCGTTCCGTCCGGGGGAAGGGAGGAGGAGAAGGAGAACGGACTTTGAGTGGGCAGCCCGGCCGATCGACGGCACTGGCCTCATCTAGAGCCGAGGTTCCGGGGAAGCTTTGCGCCGCTGTGATTAGTGGACAATAGGCAGCGGGCAGCTGGCAGGTGGAACCTCTTCTGACTGGCCGGCTGGCCGTTATGGCGGCTCACAGACACTGCTGTTGTAGCGCTGCTGGGCAAAAGTCCGTTGGCAAGTCCTGATATATACTGCAAGAGCCGCACGGGGACATTTGATTGGAATGCTTGGGTTAACTTCTTTTGTTTTAAGTTTTGCATCGTTGTTGTGCTTGACGACACGGTAGACTTGTGATCGAAGCATAGCACTCGGTACATCGATCCACCGTCGTGTGTGCTGTTGAGCATCTTTGACGTTATGCAATGGAATCAACCCCTTCAGAGAATCGCAGAATTCAACGTCTTGTGTTTAAATAATGCTGTCAAAACGAGTAGCGCAATAATCGAGCCCGATAACGGGGTATAAGTCATAGATGAGCCTCCTCCTCCTCCTCCTCCTCCTCCTCCCTGGGCAAATTCCGCCATTAATGATCCACCATACTTCCACCCATAACCAGTCAATCTTCGCGTAGAGACCTTATCAGCAAGCACACCCGTCGCGGTCGTTCTCAATGTGAATGTTGATTGGGTCATCAAAGTCGCCGCTGAACTCTTCCGATTCCTCTTGCGCAAGAGCATTGCGAGCGATGACTGGCGGAAATATTAGCGTCATAGCACTCGAAAAGCAGCGCAATATCCATGTCGTGCGAGACTCACCCTCGAACGCTTGATCGACATTGATGGCTTCCTTGGCACTCGTCTCAAAGTATGGGATGTCGCCCTTGGACTGGCAGAATGTCATGGCGCGTTTGTTTGAAATCTGCTACTGTCAGCAACACAGCTGCGTACTTGTTGCCGCCCGCGAGAATCCTCACCACTCTCTTGCTCTCGTCGACATCGATCTTGTTGCCAATCACAACCTGCAAGTCACGAGTTAGTTGCCGTAACCCTAGCCAACATTACTAAAGCCTTACAAAAGGAAAATTGGGAGGATCGCGGGGCGATGCTTGGATTAGAAACTCGTCGCGCCAGCTATCCAGGGCCTCGAAGCTCTTGGCATTGTTGACATCGTACACGAGAACACAGCAATCGGCGCCACGATAAAACGCAACGCCCAACGACTGGAACCGTTCTTGGCCGGCAGTATCCCAGAGCTATTAGATCGTAAGCACGTCGTCTTACTCCGTCTCCGAGTAGAAGCTATGTGTCCGTCCTCGTCGTACCTGCATGGTGACTTGTCTGTCGTCCACTAAAACCTCTTTTGTCGAGAAATCGGCGCCGATAGTGGCTTTGTAACTCGCGCTGAACTCCTTGTCGACCTATGAGACCAGTCGCATCAGCCATGTCCTGCACATGCCTACCCTTCGGGGCTTTTCAGCTCGTCGATGACCGTACGTATTGCTTCATCAGACTGGTTTTGCCGACACCGCTATCTCCAAGGATGATAACCTAAGCACAGCACTTGTCAGTATACCGCCGCACCGTGTCGTCGCCGAGTATTGTGGCCCGACGCCTGTTGGTCCTCGCACCTTTAGAAGGACCTTCTTGCGTGAAGACATTGTGCGCGGCGATCGTCCTCGGAGAGAGGCTCAGGTCGTGTGTCTTCAATAATGACGTGATGCGTAGTGACGGAGCCCTCTCGTCCCGCTAGTCGTCGGTAATAAGCAGCGTCACGGTTGGCGGGCGCGTCGTTGGTCACGGTCCGTCGTTGAGGATGACTTGACGCGGTAATACTTCGACAAGAATGAGGATATTACGTATCGCTTTCCGACAACACAAGTCGCGAAATGCACGTTATGACGGAATAGTCGTTAGGCTGAGGAATTAGGTAGGTTTTAGGTTATCAATGGTCCGAGTGTGCTGCGGGTTAGATGCCTACCACCTACTAGGTAGTAGTAGAGAGTTGCCGGATTTATTCAATGCACTGTAACAATGGGCCTAGCCCGTCACCAGGCGCCCCCTTCCTTGCGCCAATTTAACACACTAATCTGTACGGTCACACGTGATGGACTCGAATTACAGTGGGTTACGTCACGAGCTACAGTATGTACAGTACAGAGACGTCTCTGCCTCAAACCTGCCTAGGGGAACGGTTGCCGGACAGGCCAGGCCAAACACCTCAACCCCGGAGGTGCAGTAGGCTGTGCGCCGGAGGATCGTGCATCAGAGACTCACTACCGCCACATGGACTCGAGCAGGGCGTGTCTCACGCTGCTCTTGCCATGGCAGACAATGTACTCCTTGACAAAGTCCATGACCTGAGCGACCTCGAGCTCGCCGTGCTCCTATGTCTCATCAGCAGGGAACACTGCCTAATTAGCACCCCTACCGCCGCGGTTCATGACTTAGTCCTCGAGTTGCAACTGGTACGTCAACCGGCACGGTAAAATGCCACGCCAATCCTTCGAGAATGGCTGCCCTCTCTGACGTCCTGTCTCTGTAATAGATTGCAACCCAAACGTTCGGCCTCGAGTGGACTGTCATAGACTGCTCACCCTCGACCACACTTGAGGATTTTGCCTTCTCTCTTCTATCCACCGAACACGTCCCACCGGCATCGGTAGCAAGCCACGATAAACATGCGAGCAGAAAGCCAGAAGCCGACTCCTATTTCCTCCCGACACAGCGGGGAAAGCTAGCGTCGGCGATCAAGGCAGCGGCAGCCACGGCATCGTACGGCGGCACTGACCCGGCTCCGCAAATCGCCAACTTTGTCATTGCAAAGAACCTCGACCGCGCCTCCCACGCCGTTCAGATACAGGCTCTAGAGCTCCTACGCACCAGGCGCATATTCACACGCACCACAGTTCAAGTTGCGCCAAAGAAGTTCGTGTTTGTGCCCGTGCTAGAGGCAGCAAGTGGTGGACACGCGCACGTCACGCGGCACCTGAATGACTTCTTTTCCATTGCGCACTGGCACGATCCAGAACACGGCTTCGTCAACCTCGAAGAGGAGAGTGATTCCGCGGAAGACAGTGGGAGTATCGAGGTGCTCGATGACGCAGCTTCTACCGGCAGCATCGTGAAGCGAGTACGCAGTGGAAACCGCACTGTAGCTCCTGCTCTCATTTCCGAGGATGTAAGATCTAGCAATATACATAAGCCGTATGTGAAGAAGAAGACCTTGCTGACTGTCGAGAGTTCCAGGATGTCACGCGACTTCGCGAAAAGGCCCAAAAGGTCCAAGTTGACGTCGACGTGATTCGCTATCAGATGAACATAGTCTCCTTCATGCGCATGCACCGCGCCGTTGACCAGGGCATAACCCCGGCCGGCACCCGGCATTTCGGCCAGCTCATGCGCAACCTCGCGCCCCTACATGGGCTGGACTATGTCACGCCTGCACTCGTGGGACTCGCGGCGCGTAAGGTGTACCTACATCGCATTCGCATCACAGAGCCGGCGAAGGAGAGAAGCATGCAGTGGGGAAGTACGCTTGAGGCGGTGGAGGCTATTCTGCGCGACGTTGGGCCCGAGGAAGTTGTAGACGAGGTCCTGGGCACGGTGACTGCTCCGGTCTGAGCTAGCAAAGGCCTTGTTTTAGGATGAGGAAAAAAAGAGGTGTTTGCGGCTAATGTTTCAAGTATCAAATTGTACTGTGGTAATGAAAATCACACGATCGTACCAAGTACACGACATCACATTACCCTCGCTTGTGACCTGCACCATTCGAATAGATATTCATCTTTCGCGCAACAGTGATGTGCCATTTGCATGCATCTATACATTTCTTCATTGTTGGTAGCACCACTGTCCAACCTACTTTTCTTCTTCCTTCTTCTCCATGGAATTATGAGACTATATATAGGCACAATGGGTAACTAAAGTGAAAGAAGGACGTGAGTGAGGGGCAAGAAAATGAAAAAAAAAAAAAAAACAAGAATAAATAGGTAAAACTCCAATTATGCAATACACTGTTCTCATGCAATCTGTTTTACCTGGCACTTCCAGCCCGAGTTGGCCTCGAGCAGCGGCAGGCTAGCGCCCAGGCACCATCCCAGCTCGTTGCCATCAATCTTCTTGGCAATCTTGACCTCCCTGTCGATCGGCATGTCGTAGCCGGTGTGCAACAGGGCCAGCATGAAGTTGAGGTCGAGGCAGTACTCGGGCCGGTCGCTGAGCTCCTCCATGGCGGTGGGGTTGCTGCCGAAGGCGGCTTCCCAGGCGGGCTTGCCCTGGCAGACGGTGTGCGTCAGGTCATGCATCTCGCGGAGGGTGAAGGATTCGGGCATGCCGAGCGGCTGCATGCGGTCGTAGAAGAAGGAGAAGATGAAGATGTCCTCCCGGGCGAAAGTCTTGGCCAGCGCGGGCTGGTGGATGCCGTTGAAGGAGCACGGGCCCTGCTTGCACGCGGCGTCCTTGTGCAGGATCTGCTCGGCCAAGCTACGACACTGCGCCGACGAGGGCTCGCTGGGGCCCTTGAAGGTGACGGCGTGCTTCTGGTCGTCACTCTTGAGGGTGACGTTGACTTCGCGCGTGAAGCCGGGAAGGATGCAGGGGTTGACAATGGGCTCGGACAGCCACGTCTTGTCGCTGCCCTTGCTCTCGGCGAGCTTGTTGACGAGAGTCTGGTGGATGTCTTCGCGCGCGGCCATCAGGCCGTATCCCAGGTGCGAGTGCTGGTAGAGGTCGAACTTGTGGCCGCCGTAGTTGAGCTCGTACTTGTGATCGCCTTCGGCAAGCTTCTCGGGAGGGGCGCCGCCAACGCTCTTAAAGGTGGGCTCAAAGACAATCTGTGTAGAGCCGCCGCCGAGATCGAAAATGGCGGCCGTCTCACCCTTGTCCTCGGTGCCGATCTTGCCGAGCAGGTAGTTGGTGGTGATCCAGGCGTAGACGCCCTCGTCGGATCCATCCATGATGGCAACACCATTCTTCTCATCGGAGACTACCGGGAAAGGGTAATCGTTCTCGAGGTGGGTGCGAACTTGGGCAAGGATGGCGTCGGCCTTTTCCTTTCCAACACGGCGGAGACCAGCGGTGGCCTTGACGGCGACGGGGGAGCAGCCCTTGAGCTTCTCGGGAACGTTGTCCATGGCGACCTTCATGAGGGGATCGAGAGACTTGGCAGCGTCGACGGGATCGTCAAAGGCGCTCAGTCCGCCAACGCTCTTCTCGGTCATCTTGAATTCTTCGCTCTCGAGCTCCGGCATGGGACCGCAGTTGTTGAACTTGTAGACGTGGATTCGCGAGCCAGTGCTCCCGGCGTCGATCATGAGCACATACTGCACGATGGGCTTCTCTTTGGAATGCGACTTGGCGCACTTCTTGGTCGAATACGCGGGATCGGAATCGAGAGGCTCCATGCCACCGCCACCGGCAACAGGGGCTTTGCCGGCTTCCTTGGTGGGAGCCGCAGGCTTCTCTACCGTGGGTGTGTTGACGCCCGTGGTGAGGCCCGCGGGCTCCGGGCCCTGCTTCTGTGAGACTGTAGGCTGTACGACGACGCCAGAGGGTGACAGCCAGTAGAAGAGGCAGATGATGGCAAAGACAATGGCGGTCGTCTTAAAGTACCGTGTCCTTTGCGACTGCGATGCCCATGACTCCTTCATTTTGGCGAGGAATCCTTGGTTTCTCGATTTGGGCTGATAGCGACCTGGTTTCTCGTGGGGATCGTCAGAGGTTGAGGTCGGTGTCAAGATGCCTGGCATCAGGCTTTTGGCACCTCGGCTCGCGCGACGGGAAGTTATCGTGCACAGCGAGGGGCGCTCTCACACATGAGAGGCGCAGACGGCTAGAAGAAGGCGGTAAATAGAGAAGAGGTGGTTGAGATCTTGAAAGGAGTGTGTAAAGAACTCAGAAGTTTAGCAAAAGATAGCAAAACGATGCACAAGCCAAGTGGCGGGAGCGCAGGGTCCTGGTACGACTGAGGCTGCATGTACCTTTTGCACACTTTACACTGTGGAAGTCCCGCGTGGGACGCCTAGCTTACAGTGTAAAATCGGGATTAGAGCATACTGTCTACAAGGCAAGTATAGTGGGGAACCAGGAAAAATACAAACATCTCAGGGGAAAAAAAGGCCATACCAGTCAGGGGTGGGCGTACACAAGGTACATTGGACCGGGCAGCTTCAGCAGCAATTTACAAGTATCTTTCGTTCACCATACCTTGCGTGGATCTGGCGTGTCCGCCAACCCCGATATCAGGACGGCCACCACGTCAGTATTGGCTGATTGTTTCAGCACCAAGGCAGAGCAAAAGAGACGAGCGAGAAAGAAAGAATTTTGATCAACTTATCTCTAGTGAAGATTCCTACCTAGTATTTTTCACAAGCAGATGGCAGGTGTAGTTCATGCATGTCCGTGCCTCGACGAGATTCTATAGGCAGCCACTCTAGTTGTTAGTGGCGTATCCAGTAGGGGACAAAAAAAACCGCCTATCGTCGACTTCTTAAGTTGACTACAGTGAGAAACATGTTGGAATGGATAGAATATAGCAGTGATATACAATAAGAGCAAGAAACAGCTGTGTGCTCTAGAATTATTGAATACTACACTTTTTTTTTTTTTAAGAAAAACAGACAGTCTTTATATGGCTTGACATTTCTGAGAATGCTCGGTATTGGTTAACATGCCGTGAGTACTTGACGCTGAGACGGCCGGTTTTTTTGTCACCTGCTTGCGAGCGTGCGAAGCTCATGCTGCCTGCTCTTATTTAGGTCTCGTGAAGTCTTGATTCACATGGGCTTTGCCACTTATCTAGAATCACCTCGCACTCTCTCAACCACCGGCAGATAGTGACTTCTCACTGTCATTATCCTTTATCCATCTACGCTATCCTGTCGTTCCTGGCACTATCGCTGCGCATCATGGACGTTCATCTTCTCGTCTATGACTTGTCTCGCGGCCTCGCGCGACAGCTATCGATGCAGTTCCTAGGATTCCAGCTAGATGCGATATACCATACGTCAATCGAGCTACAGAGCCGCGAGTATGTATATGACGGCGGCATACTGGAGATTAAACCCGGTTCGTCGCATTTAGGGCAGCCCATGGAAAGATTGCTCTTGGGGACGACCATGCTTCCGATGGAGACGATACGCGATTACCTCACCTCTATACGCCCGAGATTCACCGCCGAGGTATTTATCGCTAGCTAGGATAATATCTGGCTGGAAAAGTTGTCTAATTAGCCATTTCCTTAGGCATATGACTTGTTCAACCACAACTGCAACAACTTCACAGACACCTTTGCCAACTTTTTGATTGGCAAGGGCATTCCCCAGCATATATCTAGCATGCCACGGGCAGTTCTAGATTCGCCTCTGGGAAAGATGCTTCTGCCGCAGCTGACACAGGGCACGAATTCTCGTAGAGATGGACTCTTGGGTCTGGAGCAGACAGCTTCGGACGTGCAGAAGCCGAACCATGTCCACAATATCGTCAAGACAGAAGATTTTGATAGGTCATTGGAACGGGCCCGAAAGGCCTCAGTGATCATCTTCTTTACGTCTGCTACCTGCCCGCCGTGTAAAGCACTGTATCCTTTGTACGAGCAGCTCGCAGGGCAGTACGGCAATTCTACGGCATTCCTCAAGGTCGATATTTCCCGTTGCCGAGATCTTGCTCAGAGATACAGTATCAGCGCAACACCCACATTCATCACTCTATCAAAGGGTGAGCAGGTTGGGCGCTGGATGGGCGCGGACGCGGACCGTCTTCGGGATAGTGTTGCTTTGCTGACGCAAATGAGTGCGACTTCACATCTACATGACAGGCTTCAATTGCCAAGCTTCAACAGCGCCGATAGCAATGCCGTGCTCTATCAGAAGACGCCGCCGTTGGCAAAGCTGCTCACCAAGATGGGTCAATTTAGCGTGAAGCCTGATATTCAGGCACTCGCAAGCTTTGTTGAGGATCGCAGCAAGAATACAGCGTCTACCGTTTTACCAGACCTGGCAGGTCTCGGGGGCTGCGTTCGTAGCGCGCTCAACGAACTAGAGCCGGATGTCGTCTTTACAGTCGTTGACCTATTTCGCTGCATACTGCTTGATCCACGAGTGAGCGCATACTTTGCGGCAGAGCGTGACTTTCAAACCGTCCACGCCATCCTGCAATGGGTCAACAGCAAGGGCGCGGACTGTCCCTATTCCATGCGCCTGGTGACGCTGCACACCGCGTGCAACATGTTTTCGACGCCAGTGTTTACGGGGGTAGTATTCGGTGACGCAGGCTACCGGCAGTCATTCGCGCAGCTCATCTCGTCGAGCTTCCTGGACGACGGCCACGCCAATACGCGCGTGGCCGCGTCTTCTCTCCTCCTCAACTTTGCTCTCGAGAACCGCACGCGGCGCAAGGACAAGAACGTGGCGCGCTTCTCCGAGGCGGACGAGGTGGAGCTGGCGGCGTCGCTGATGGAGGCCATTGTGCAGGAGGCAAAGTCGAGCGAGGCGCTACACGGGATGTTGCTGTCTCTGGGGCACTTGGTACACGGGGCAGATCTTGGCGGCGAATTGACAGACTTGCTGCGGACGCTGGATGCAAAGGATACGATTCTAGGCAAGAAGAAGAGCTTTCCGGATGAGAAGCTAGTGAGCGAGGTAGGGGCGGAGCTACTGGGGCCGGGATTGCATAAGCCATAGACTTGGTTATATTTTATAGTAGATATAGATGGAATTGAAAGAAAGGACTGGGCTAGATCAATATAGTAAATCAAGTATATAAGAAAGCTAAGAGAAAAAAAGTCTTTTTTAGTTTTCATTGTTATGGAATGTGTTGCTCGCTTTGTTAGAAGAATCCCCCCTACAGAAAGGACACATGCATGGGAGTTGAGCCCGCCCATACAATCCAAAACAGTCTAGCGCATAATATTGCCGTCGTGCACCGCAAACCATTCCCCCCTCTATAAAACCTTTTACTGCCTCTGTCTGATGCAGTCTCTCTCTTTTCCTCCTTTCTTCTCTATCAAAAAGCCAACTGAGCAGCCACGACCTTCACCTAGTAGTTCCAAACTTTCCACGGTGTCGCGTTGCCAGTTCCCTTTTTAGCGGAACATCGCTCAGAAGAGAAGAAACCCTTGGATATAGGAAATTTCTCGCAAGATCGTGTCGGCCTCGTTGTCGCTCGAATCCGTAGGCGAGACAATGCCAAGAAGGGGGGACATATTTACCGCCATGACTTTTGTTGCCGATGTTGAAGTGCTAATCAGTGCTACATGTGCGACCGCGTGTTGACTGCAGGCAGGCGCGTTTTGAGATTTTCTTGGTAACCAGTAAACTTGTATTCGGGAAGCGTAGCTACCATGCGCAACAAATATCCCACGATCAAAGCATATACATGAAGGTGTCAAGGCAAGTCTGACCTTTGACG
Organism: Niveomyces coronatus; assembly: GCA_018831755.1. Classification (NCBI taxonomy): domain Eukaryota; kingdom Fungi; phylum Ascomycota; class Sordariomycetes; order Hypocreales; family Cordycipitaceae; genus Niveomyces; species Niveomyces coronatus. The sequence goes on along the minus strand of JAFEME010000030.1, from coordinate 36,948 downwards.
GAACGAGAAAAGAGAAAAGGACGAAGAGATGGCTCAAGGTGACGCGAAGCCCAAGAGCTCACGATCGCGTGGGCTAGAGTCACGATGCACCCAATACGCATCCAAACAGAGTCTACTTGTATACTTCCAGTACCTTCTTCCCATCTCGTCGATGCTGCTCTTTCACAAACTCCTCGATTTGCCCGTCGTGATCGGGCCGTTGCGGTACATGTGGCTTATCATCAGGAGCCTCCTTTGTCACATCTTGCTTCTTGTCCTCGGATGTCTGCGGGTGGCCGGTGACGCGCTGCAGAGGGCCAGTTGCTGCAGGAATATGTTCAGAGACTAGTCGTCTCTATCAGTCAGCCTCAAAGATCTCGTCCTCGTCCTCGCCGATAGCCTCAATCGATAATGATTAGATTCGATAGCAACCCGTGCTTACTTTTCTCGGCGACCTTTTCAACCACGCCAGGTTTCTGCTCTGTAGGATGGCTTGCCGCCTTGTCCAGGTCCTCCTTGTAGGGCCTGTCTGCCTGTTGGTTGAGTATCGTCTCTGCAATCATGATAGTGTACGAGGTGCGGCTGCAAACACACGACCGAGTCTGAAGAAAGAATGAGTCGATAGTGTGTTTCTGAATGATTCAAGTTCAGGCCATTCATAAATTTTCTGCCCACGGTTTTGATGCAATTCTTTGTGCAATGCCGCATGACGTCAAGGGCAGTCGATCCTGCCCCTCCATCCAGGCTGGACAACAGCCATCACCAAGTTGCCATCGGGCGAGGGGCAGAGCCAAGTTTCACTGCCCCAAAATTAGACGGCTGACTTCACTATTACCACCACCACCCTTCCATCATTACCCAATCAAGGTCCATCCTTTTCACCTGAGGCTCTTGGCAAATCTTGCATATTCGTATCCCAGATATCGCTAATGTTTTGCCTTGCTTGACGCGAGAGACACACCGTGGTCCATTGACGCAGCGACAAAATAGACGCAGCCAAAAAAAAAAAAGAAAAAAAAAATGCCGCCGATACCCGTCACCATCATCACGGGCTTCCTCGGCTCCGGCAAGACCACGCTCATCCTCAACCTCATCCCGCAACTGCGCCAGAAAAATCCAAACTACAAGCTCGCGCTCCTCAAAAACGAATTCGGCGACCTCGCCGTCGACTCCCAACTCGCCACCAGCTCCGCCATCGGCGGCGTCCAGGAGCTGCTCAACGGCTGCATCTGCTGCAACCTCGTCGGCCAGCTCGGCCCCGCGCTCGCCGAGCTCGAGGAGACGGTCGGCCCGGACCGCATCATCATCGAGACGAGCGGCTCCGCGTTCCCCGCCACGCTCGCGCTCGAGGTCAACCGGCTCGCGCGCGAGAAGGGCGGCAAGTACGTTCTCGATGGCGTCGTCAGCGTCATCGACGTCGAGAACTGGGCCGGCTACGAGGACACGAGCTACACCGCGAGGATACAGGCGCGCTACACGGACCTCGTGGTCTTTAACAAGTGGGAGGCGGCGGGCGAGGACCGGTATGAGGAGTGCGTCGACAGAGTCGGCGACTTGGAGGTGGATGTTGCCAAGGTCAAAAGCGACAAGGGCCGCGTAGACATGGACCTCGTGTTTGGCATTGATGGAGGGCTTGCGCAAAGCCTCACTGACGGCGATGTCGAATCTATCAACGGGCAATCCAGTAACGGGGAGACTGTCAACGGGCATAGTCACGATCATCAAAGCGAAGTCGAGGTCCTTTCTATCGAGCTCAAGGGTTCAGATTCCAACGCGCAATCTACGTCGATATCGACAGATAAACTGTTGAAACTACTGTCGACGGCTCCCAAGGACGAAGTCTATCGCATAAAAGCTGTTGTCACACTAAGCGATCCGCCACAAAATTCCGATGCAGATATTCCCATACCAGCTTCTGACGACAGTCGAAGGTATATCCTCAACTGGGCGTTTGGGAGATGGACATTTACCTCCGTCACAGAGTCGACGATAGGGAATGAGCATACGAGTAGCCGCGCTGTAGCGCTACGCATGACAATTATTCTAGCGCGATGCGAGAGCGCCAGGTGGAAAAAGAAAATCGAAGCTGGCGGTCTACTCGAGTTAGAGTCTGGCCAGGGAGAGATTTGCGTGAATAGATTGTTGTAGATTTAGATGTATAGAGCCGGCGTCCGTGTGTCGCCGTGCAGAGCGCATTGACTTTACATGATAGATTCATATAAAATTTGATTCGCAACCTGCCGGCCCAAAGAACGACAGCCCTTTCCCGGCATACTGCTTCGTATGCTGGCACGTGGCCGACAAGCTTAACAGATTCTCGCTGACGTGAAGCCGTTGAAGCGAGAGGTCCTCGAAGTCTAGCAACCGCTCCAGAAGGGCATGATATTACTTCACTAAGCTCTGCAGTTGGTCATGAAGTCGCGGAGGTGGAGGAAGAGTGCTCGCTACAGTGATTGGGGGACCTCATGATAAATCTTTCTCAAGCTTACGAGAAACGGTGTCATGTTTACATTGCCAAAGGTCTCTCTATCGTTACTCTTTTAATTATATCGCCAGCTCTTTTTCCCCACTACTCCTACATTTAATGCCTACGAGGCTCCCTGAACTAGTTCACTGCATACTTCCGCTCAGAAACTTTCACTACGAAGTCGGAGAGGGGGGGGGGTGGCAGAAAACATCACCGGATGCTTCTGACTCGTAGCGCAAAGGCTTTGTTTTTCTGCTATACGATGGGATCGCTCTCCTTTACTTAAAGCTAGACCAACTTTACTCCTCCTCTTGCGTAGAGGATAAACATAGATCTAAGCTATATCTTTAAAATAATAGTAGTAATAGTATTCTATAGAAAACACACTACTATTATTTTAATATATTATGTCTAATATTTCGCTTATCTCTAATATTTCTCTTATCTCTAATATGTCTCTTATCTCTAATATTTCTCTTATTTCTAGTAATTCTTATAGCTTTATTATATTTTCTCTATCTATATATCACTGTTGCGTGGCTTTCCACAACGTGGTAGAGGCAGCGATGATCCACTGCATCTGTACTACGAGTGCCATCTGGACGCCTTCTAGATACGGTAGTGTGAGTATGGTCATGCTAGAGGTGTCACGGATGCTCTTATAGTTCCTCATGCGGAGGCTGCTCAGGGGCGTGAGGAACCGGCTGAGCCCCATCAGACGCCGGAGCTTCTTGGCGTTGTACTGGTCGAGGCGGAGCGCTTTGTTCGACGACACCTCCGCCCGCGTGAACATCCCCAGCCGGCAGAACTCGAGGACCACTTCACATTGCCTGGACTCTGGAGTGCCGCGCCATCCGTGGCAGAAGAGGGCATGGGTGCCGCGCATCCACTTTTGGTGCATATCCACGGAGACGCGGATCCTATTCCAGGGCGCGACTGGCGGCGACGCGAACCCCATATACTGAAGGTAGCGGAACTCCTGCCAGATCGTTAAGCTGATGAAAGTATTGAACGCCCCGGATGTCAGGCAGATTCGCTCGAGGGTCTCGACTCTCAGGCTACTGTTCTGGATGATGACGCACTGGACCGATTCAGGGTCACCGGTGAAGGGACAAGTGGTACTGGCGACGACCGCCTCTTCATGACCGCTATCCAGCAGTTCTTCCAGGGATATATCGGTGGTCTCAATCAGGGGCTGACCAAAAACGTCTACAGCATGAGTTAGCAAAGTGTGGCCCCCAAAACTTTGGGCGCGCGTTGCGATGTGTCAGTGGAATGGGCCATCGAACTTACACGCAGGCCGCAAGCCCGCCCCGGTTTCGACGACCTCTCTGACCATGACGTCGGCATCGTTCACCTCATCCGCAGGTCTTTGCCAAGTTGGAGGTGACCACTCTTCCCATCTAACCACAGGTCTCACTACTTGATCCGGTATCGTGCTGTCAGGAGCGTAGTCCGGCGTAAAACCCTGCAGCATCGTGCTCAGTTGCGTTTCTGCCTGGTGAGCTGAGATGTCCCTCGGCATGGACAAAAGTAATGTCCCCATGTTGCCATGAGTCGAATCTGGCTGCGGTCGCATCGCGTTGTTGCTATCGTAGTGCGATGGCTGAGCATATTCCTGTGTGGTATGAGCATTATGAGCATACGCCCCATTCGAGTTGACAGCTGGGAGCTCTGATGCTGACGGGCCATATTGCTCTTGAGGGTTCGGCTGCGGCATGTTATATCCTGACATGTAGAAAGGCAATGTCTCCATATTGTCAGCACTCAAATTTGGCTGCGGTGGCATCGCGTTGTTGTTATTGTAGTGCGATGGCTCTGCATAATCCTGTATGGTATGAGCATATACCCCATTTGAGTTGACAGCTGCTGGCTCTGGTGTTGGTATGGTATGAGCATACGCCATATTTAAGTTGGCAGCTGCTGGCTCTGGTGTTGGTATGGTATGAGCATACGCCATATTTAAGTTGGCAGCTGCTGGCTCTGATGTTGGTATGGTATAAGCATATGCCCCATTTGAGTCGGCAGTTGCTGGCTCTGATGTTGGTATGGTATAAGCATATGCCCCATTTGAGTCGGCAGCTGCTGGCTCTGGTGTTGATGGGCCATGTTGCTCTTCAGCGTTCATCGCCTCGATGTCATCCCATGAATCGAGTAACAAAAACGCCTCCCTGTCCTCAGCACTCAAATCTGGATACGCCTGCATCTCATTGCTATTGAGGCGGAATAAGCGAGCACGGCTCTAGATGGCAGAATTGTGAGATATTGGAATGGGATACTAGAGGATCTCTCAAAAAAAATAAAGACGGTTGGCTGAAGTGTGGAAAAATAATAATTGTCAAAGGATCTCGAGTGCTATTTAACTGCCGGAACGAGAACAGCTGTAATCGGGCGAGGGCGAGATCGAGTAGCCATTATTGCTAATAACTGCGCCCGGGCGTAACAAGATGCACTTCTACTCTGAATACATACCTTGGGGGGCTTGAACGCCCGGAGTAGTGACATTTGAGCACTCGTTGGAAGGAGAGAAACATTTGGATAACGGCGTCTCAAGAGGTATCTGCGCCCTGGGCGCAAGAAGATGCATTTCTCATTAAAGTTTATAATTCAAAGCGTACAGGCGCTTCTGTATATGGTGACTTGCCAGAGAGCTCGTCTGGGCAAGAGATTTACGCTTAAAAATGACAGTCTGAGTACTTGCGCCCGAGAATAGCCTGAGGCAGTTGTGGCTTGCGATGATAAGACTTATACGACCTCGTGCGGTTTTCGGTTGCCTGAAAACGTGTCATTGATTATTAAGTTCCTAGAAATTGTTACAGATACCTGATTCCATATACTCAGACGGAGAGAGAAGATATGCATATAGATAGGCGTGCATCGATGGTTGCAATCCGCGTGTAGTAAACACTGTCGTTCGTTTCTGCATGGCTTGTGTCGCTTTTGATGCATAACAGAATTTGATAAAATTTATCTATCTATGTGCCCTTTCATTTCTTGGACATTTGACGCGGGTACGTGCGTGAGTCTGGCAGGAAAGCTGTTGTTCGCACATGACGTTATACTACAAATTCGCTACTGCTGTGTCGCTTACAGCTCAGTCTCTCTGACACCAGTGGGGTTTGGGGGCCGTAGCACTAGCAAAACATGAGACTTGTATAATCAAGGCATTAAGTCGAAATTTGTGGCTACATAGAAAAAAGGTGCCTGAAGTAATTAACAGTTTTGTCGTTGAATGCGGCTGGTGATGTTGTAGGGAATTAGCTTGTAGTCAAGCCACAATTATGCAAGAGGTGTGGCATCATCTAGAAAGAAAGATGCTTTGTGTGTATTTTCTAACCCCCCCCCCCTTCACCCCGGGATAAATTAAATAAACTGTCCGACTATCGCTGATGTGAAATACAAAATCCATCGGCCGTCATGCAAACTTCCTCGTTCTGCAAGTGTAGTTCATGGAACTCGCTGTGATGCTATTCGTCAGACCGTTCGTATGTCTTTGAAGTGTGGCTCAGCTGTGAACAGTCCGCCTATCATCATTGGCATGTGACAAGGCGAATGACAACAATGCCATGTGACTTTTCCTTTTGCTACGACTTGCTCTTTGCGGAAAGCATACTGGATATTGCTTTTGCGAACTTTTCCCTCCCGTACTTTACTGTCCGCGCTGTTCTCCTCATCTCATACTTCCTTTCCAAGCATCGCGCTTCCAACTGCCGTTATAGCTTCGGGCGGCGCCTACTGTACAGTACTTTACGTCCCCGCCAACCGCTAACTGAACCAGCCGAGACTAGGAATCTTCGACAAGCGTCTACGGGCATCCAGGCCCACAAGTCTTGGCCCAGATTTGTTAAGAGCTGCGCCCGACTACAGTAGTTTGTACTAGCAGGACTGAGGCAAGGTCTATGTACCCAAAAGTACGTACTGATTCGCTTTAGGAGTAGTGCCTGTAGTCGATCCCCATCAAAGCCTCAGTGCTCCTCCTCAGTGCTCCTCCTCAGTGCTCCTTTATTCATTGCTTTCGTCCTTTGACCTTTCTATTCGCCAGCTCATCAGTCACATAACACCCCTTCTCTTTCTTCCAAAAGCAGATTGAATAGTTGAAACGACTTCTTTGTACACCGAATCTCGTATTTACCGCTCGACCGCCTCCGGATTTTGTCCCGACTACCACCAGCCCTGCGCTACTCCTTACCGGACACCAAGTTTTAGCGGGACCCGTCATTTCTATCGCTACTTATCGAGCTTCCACAAGACCAACCACGATCACAAGCAATCATCAACCGCATTCTTTTCCGGAATACAGCGTCGATAACCGTGGGCGCGCTCCCGTTAGACATCATGGTAAAGGAAAGCAAGCTCTACGATTGCCTCAACATCAAGCCCGAGGCGACTCAGGACGAGATTAAAAAAGGTTACCGGTGAGTGAACGCGCTCGGCGCTCGTCAAACTGGATGCGGGGCAATGACGCCCGATCTGAGCCCAGCCAGCCCAGCTCTCCCACGTTTTGCTGGGAGCAGGTAGGGCCAGTTCTGGACGGAATTTGCCGACCTCAGACGATCACTTGTTTGTTTCTGTTGATGCCCGTGATTGTGATTGACTGACTGTGATTAGAAAAGCGGCGCTCAAATGGCACCCTGACAAGAACAAGGACGACCCCGCCGCTGCCGAAAAATTCAAAGAATGCTCGCAGGCCTACGAGATCCTATCTGATCCCGAGAAGCGAAAAATCTACGACGACTACGGCCTGGAATTCCTACTACGTGGCGGCGCGCCTCCACCTCAGGGCGCTGGGGCTCAAGGAAACCCGTTCGCGAGCGGCGGTGGGATGCCTCAGGGGTTCGATTTTGGTAACATGGGAGGCGGCGGTGGCACTCGCACATTTCACTTCCAGACCGGCGGGGGCCCGCGCGGCCACACTTCCTCCGGCGCCAACGACATATTCCAGGAGTTTATGCGAAGTGGCGGAATGGGTGGCATGCCGGGCATGGGCGACGATTTTGAGGGCTTCTCGTTCGGGGGCGGCGGTCTAGGGGGGCAATCTAGCCGTAGAAGGCCACGAGGCAGCAGCGGCCGTGCCCAGGAGCGCCCAGCAGACATCGCTACCGTGGAGCGTCCGCTATCAGTGACCTTGGAGGAGCTCTTTGCCGGTGGGGAGAAGAAGATGAAGATTAAGCGCAAGACCTTTGACGAAACCGGCAAACGGGTGCAGTCTGATACGATTCTCAAAGTGCCCATCAAGGCCGGGCTGAAGAAGGGTTCCAAGATCAAGTTCAGCGGTGTCGGGGATCAAGTCGAGGGCGGTCGCCAAGATTTGCATTTCGTCATTGAAGAGGTAAATCACAACTGTTCCTCTTTATTTATCGGAAAGAGCAGATCGAGTAAGGCGAGGAAGATTGCTAACAAGATTCTCAACTTCTCACTATCCTAGAAATCACATCCGATCTACAAGCGCGAGGACAACGACCTTGTGCAGACCATCACGCTGAACCTCAAGGAGGCTTTGACTGGTTGGAAGCGAACAATATCCACCATTGACGGTAAACAAATCAATCTCGACAAGGGCGGACCGACCCAGCCCGGCAGCGAAGAGCGTTTTCCTAGCTGGGGAATGCCTCTAAGCAAGAAACCGGGCGAGAGAGGCGACTTTATCATCCGATACAAGGTCAACTTTCCGTCAAGCTTGACGGCTGCACAGAAAAGCAAATTGCGAGAGGTTCTTTGAGCGGACGACGGGAGGAAGCAAGCGAGAGCATTGACTGAGGGAGGCCTGTTTTTCCTTTGCTTTGCATGGTTCATCATGAGGAATGAAGAATTGATGGCGTTTTTGTTTTTTTTTTTTTTGGTTAAGTATTATTTACATACTTTTGATTTTCATCTAATCACGCCGTCTGGCTACAGAAGCTATAGTTTTGTAGGCTTTGTTTTTTTTTTTTTTCTGTTTTTCTTTTTTTTTTTAAATATATTTGAGATGAACCAGTAAGTTTCTGCTTTAGGAAACCAAGATTACGACGATCTTGAGCATATACATCCAGTTTCTACTTGCAAGGTGCAGGTTAGACACAGTCAGCACAAACATGCCCCATCTCGCATCGCGATGATGGTGCCATGATATCTCAGGGCAGATATAGAAGAAAACCGGTTTTCCCATGCAGCTGGGGCGAGAAGAAGAAAAAAAAGGCTCATAGACTTTGCAGAGACTGAAATTGTTCGTTGACCGTTACCGTGTCACTCGGTGCCATGCGCGAAGGTAGCATCGACTCTGCGCGACCAGCTGCAGTAGGCAATTCCGGGAAAGCAACGTCAAAAAGAGAGCAGCCATTTTTGTTTTTATGCCCGATGCATCTGCTTACATCCCGAAGCTAGGCCGATTTAATATAATGCCCGCGATGGCAAGGTTGCCTCCCCCTTTCCTGCCGCGGAAGAAAACAAGTTGTTGCGACGCTAATAAAGGCTCATAAAACCAATTTAAATCGGGATTCGATGAAAATCTTTGCCAAGGAGGTGGGAGTTTTGTTTCATCGTATTTATTCCTAGACATGTATATATTCATACATACATCCACCCTTGCCGTCGGCATTCCCTATACCTAGCAACTCTTTCCTCTTTTTTTTCTTTTTTTTTTTTTTTTTTTTTTTTTTTTTTTTTTGCTCTTCAAATATTACCGTGCGACGTACTGGACAACTTCTGACAATGGCGGCGAGAGCCTCTCTTGCGCTATTGCTGCTCACCGTGAGCGGCGCGCGCTCTGCTGCGGTCGAGACGGACGCCGCTACCGACGACACCTCGCTGCTAACAATTGCGCCGCACATCGCCGTCGACCCGTCTCGCTGCATCGACCCCGACTTTCCGGGCTTCTCGTTTGACCCGGCCTCGTTCATCAGCTACGCCACTGGCGACGGCAATGGTAGCGGCAACACCTTCTCGCAGAACCTCATAGACGGTATCCTCCGCCGCACGGGCGGCAGGCCGCTGATCCGTCTGGGCGGCGCGGCCGCCGACTACGCGCACTACCTGCCGAGCCAAGCGGCGCCCGTGCTGCCGGCGGCGGTGGTGGACGGCAAGCAGGACGCCGGCCTGGGCAACACGACGATAGGCCCGTCGTTCTGGGACGTTGCGGCGAAGAGCTTCCCCCAGGCGCGGTACGTGGTGCAGGTGCCCATGGCGAACCCGGAACTGTCGGAGACGGTGAGCTGGGCGCGGGCGGCGAGCGCGTCGCTGGGGCTGGACAGGATCCAGGCGTTCGAGCCGGGCAGCGAGCCGGACCGGTACCCGCTGTCGAAGCACCTCGGCCCGCCGATGTGGCAGGGCAAGATGGACAACGGATCGTACGTGGTGTACTTCATGAACTACGCCGACGTGGTCAACGAGGCGGTCGGGCTGCCGCGCGGGTCGCGCACGTTCCAGGCGCTCGACTCGTCGTCGCACCCCAACGGCGACGCGCGGCTGGATGCCTTCGCGCTGAGCCTGCGCAGCGTCATGCAGCAGGGGCTGGACAACCACCACACGCTCAAGACGGTGGCGCGGCACTACTACCAGACGGGCGACGACAAAGACTCGGGCATCTCGGCGCTGATGGACCACGGGGCCATCGCGTCGCGCCTCGACGTGTTTCGCGACGACGTCGAGTTTCTCGCCGAGCGCAGCGGCAACGGAACCGGCGTCAAGATCCCGCTGGTGCTGTCGCAGGTCGGCAGCACGCTGAACAGGCGCGGGAAACGCCGGGCGACGCTCGGGTCGGCGCTGTGGCAGGTGGACGTGCAGCTGTACGCGCTGTCGATGGGCATTGCGCGGTTCAACCTTGAGCAGAGCCTGCAGACGGGCTTCGACATGTGGATTCCCACCAGCGGTGGCGACAGCGGGAACGCTTCCGCTCCGCAGGTGCTGGCCAACTACTACGCGCAGCCGTTTGTGGCAGACTTTGTCGGGTCGTCCGGCCACGCGCAGATCAAGACCGTCCCGCTCGAGCCGAACGTGGCCGCGTACGCGGCGTACGAGAACGGCGTCGCGCGGCGCGCGGCGCTCGTCAACCTGCAGTACTGGAGCGGCGGGGAGAAGGCGTCATCGTCGCGGAAGTCGCAAAAGGTGCGCGTGCAGACGCCGCCGGGCGTGAGGCAGGTGAAGGTGACGCACCTGACGAGCCCCGAGGGCGCGGAGGCGGCGAGCGGCTCGGTGACGTACGCGGGGAGCCAGTGGACGTGGGAGAGCCGCGGGGAGGAGGTCAAGGATGTGAGGGGGGACGGCGACGTGGTGCCCGTGCAGGGCGGTGCGGTGGTGGTGTCGGTCAGGGAGAGCGAGGCGGTGCTGTTGCATTTCGAGTAAGGGCTGGTGAGATGGGAATGGACGGCGGTTTTTTATGCGTTGAATGATTAGTAAAGCTAGAAAAAGGATTAATGGAAAAGAAGTTTAGTTAAATGTGATTTGTTTGTTGATGATTGTGTGCATTGGGTTGTGTGTCTCGGGTAGAGTGACTAACTACAGTACGATACTATAGTAGTGCTTGTTGTAAGAAGGCGGCTGCAGGTCTTGCAATAGGATGGTGACTTGGTGAAACTACACCGAACTGATTTGTTTTAAATGGTCAGCTCGTGTTGTGAACTGACCATGGCACGACAGCGGAGACCGTTTTGTCTGCGTCTTCTCTTGCATTCTCACCACGGCTTTTTTAGCATTTTGGTGATTTAGACTATATGTTCAACATCGATTTAATAACATCCACTGCTTGCTGTCCGACAGCAACTCATGCTCGCCCTCTGTGATTTTTGACCGGTGTCGATAATGGCTCGATTCTCAATCACTTCAGCCATACTAGCATGTAACAGCTTGTGACGGCGGCATCCTCATCTCTGCCCAGAAGCCTTTGGTGATCAGGCATTCATTGTCTAGGGTAGCGAGGATTACCATGCATAGATTGCATAGTGCTATGCGTACTGTACGGCAGCTCGTTGCACATACTGATACATCATGGTCATCTCGGTGTTACATTCAAGAAATGCATAAGGCATGGTGTACGCTGGATGGAAACCATCGTCTTAAAATTACTTGCTTCGTTCATTCCATCTGAAACCAAGCTCGAGACAGTGCTGCATATGGCGCCGTCTGGAGTGGTCTGTTCCAGGGCTTGTAGATACACATACGTAAGGGTGGTGACGCCGCCTGCTTCCTGTTCCCGATCGCCCCGACGAGGAGTATAGAAAGTTCAGAAGCCAAAGTATCAGAAGCTAGGTGGTAGACGTCTTGATGATGCCCTATTTCAGACTCGCCCATGTACTCTCCGTGTTGAGTGGCACAGTAAAAATGCTACAGTGCGCTCACTGTTTGTGGCGCGCTGCATACTGTAGCTGCCAACGGCCCGCTGTCGGCACTACAGTACCTCGCACTGTACACCCGGATCGGCACAGCCAAACGCGTCCCCTGCATTTCTTGTCCACGATATGCACGTCACTGCCCGGATGTGCGTCTACAAGTCACGATGGAACTGACGGCAGCGGCGCGTCGCCGTCACCGCCGCCGCGTGCGCGAGGAGAATCGCCAGCGAGCACCTAAAGCGTTCGTCCACCCCATCATCCCTACGACGTCACGTAGACCGGCTGCCATTAACGCCATCGGCTAGTTGCGACCGTTGCCGGGCTAGGAAGAGCAAATGCGTTGAGGCGAGGGATGGAAAGTGTCAGCGATGCCTCAAATACAGCTTTATCTGCATATATGAGTCGTGAGAAATCTACGCAATTTTCTCAGCTGGTGTATAGCGAGGTAGCGTAACTGACACATGGCGAAAGATCACCACCCGGTGCGGCGGAAGGCATGCAGACCTCGCCGAGCGCGTTCCAAGAAACCAGCATTGATGAGGCGCAAAGTGTGAGCTTGCAGAGTGGTAAGTCGATGCTCGTCCCATAAGGGCCGGTATACGCTGACCTGACGCAAGACTTACCCGAACGCACGCAATGGCCTGGCTTCTTCTCCAACCTCAGAGAGGCCTTCTCACTTGACTCTCGGCTACCTGAAGCCCCAGGAGTGGCGTCAACTGCACAGATAGTATGTCCATCGTGCGTAACGTCGTAGTATTTTACGCCATTAACATGATATAGCCTCAAGCCGCTCCTTTATTCTCGCCGCCTTCTCAATCAGCCCGTATACAGACCGCCCTCGAGGCCTTACCACCGCGCAAAATCGTGCAATTTCTTCTACCATGTTTCTTCACTTATGCCACAGACTGCTTCTTCTTCGTTGATCAGGCTTCATTCCAAAGCGACGTTGACCAATTCTTCAACGAAAAGGAGTCGCCCCTTCGGAGTGACCCTGTATTTGTCTGCCTCATGTTCGCATCGCTAGCCCTCGGCAGCGTCTGGACCAGGCTGACAGGGCGGGACACTGCTTCCACCATGAGTCCCAAGGAGAACTCTGACGTCGATTCTGGGCGGATCTTCTTTCATAGCATTCAGCCACTTCTGTCGGAAATCATGGAGCGCACCTGCCTACGGTCGATACAAACAGCATTCATACTGGGCGTATATCTACTGCCAGCGAGTGCTATTGGCTCTTCATATCTATTTCTAGGACTTGCTCTTCGAAAGGCCATTGCAGGGCGCCTTCACCAGCAGGGCTCGTATGATAGCTTCTCGAAGCACGAGGGCGAAGTACGAAGACGATTGTTTTGGGCCATCTACGCCCTTGAGCGGTAAGCACCGAATGAGTCGTCCTACCCGACTCATCTCTAACCTCGTCTTCATAGGACAATTGCTATCAAGCTGAATCTCCCGAGGGCACTGAATGTTTCAGACATAACTGTTGTTCTGCCTCAAAACGTGCCGACTCTGGACTCAGTTCAAGTGTTTGACAATGTTGAGCTTCAGGTTGCCAATGCGACGCTGACGTTGTTATTTGACAGCGCTCTTAGTGATACACAGTGAGAAATTTCTTGAAAATTTACATGCATAATCAATTAATCAACTATACGCAGAGACGAATATGAAACGATGGAAAGAAAGCTGAGAGATTGGAGGCAACAGCTCCCAATCTCTCTGCAGATACAGAATCTAAACCCCGATAGTGTCTCATACCGGGGAGCTGCGCACATACACCTCAACTACCACTATGTCTGGCTTACCATGGGCAAAGAAGTGCTAGTTGGCGTAGTGCGAGATCATTTGAGATACAACCTGATCCATGATGACAGGGTCAGGCCGACGCTCGATGAAGTGACACAGCGCTTATCTGACGGCTGCATACGAGCGGGACGAAAGATGCTTCACTTGCTAGAGGAAATGGTCAAAAATAGGTCTCTGGGACAATTTTCCTTTACAGACTTTCATGGTTGTAGTATCGCAACAATCGTCACTCTGCTTGAGGGTATCATGCATCGTGACTCAAGCTACGAAGCACGCGTCGCATTTGGTCTCGACTGCATGCGCACTCTGGCCAAAGGAAACGCAACAGCAAGGATGGGCGTGCAGTTTGTGGAAGCGTTTCGCTCGATAGCGGATGAAGCTGCCGACAAGCTTTTTCGGTCACCTGGCATGCAGCGACAGCGTGTCGAGGCAGCCAAGGCGGATGACGGTTATCGACAGTGGAGTGACTGGCTCGCACAAGCCCACCAGAGGCGGCCAAGCGTAAATGTCCCGGGCCGTGGAGCGGCGACCGGACTTGGGACCATTAGTAGCTCCGAGACAGACGCGATGGAGATGAACGCGGACGATGGGGATGGACCTCAGCGACCGCCGGCTGGCGAAAGTGAAAGCGCGATTATGACCTTACCCAGTGAGGCTCTACGGCAAGCGAGGGTCCTCAATGCGTCGCTGGACCCCGACATGTCCCTCTGGACACACTGGGGCAATGATAACCAGTCTTTTCTCATGGATCTCACGGGACTCGACGTCCTGGATTTCACCGGACTAACGATACCCTTTGAGCAACAGTATCAAGAGTAACCGATAGTTGAAACAAACCGCTACCAATTTTTTTGTCGACTTCATGACACTACAGCTCACTTTGCGCTATCACATTTGTCTCAAAGATTTGCTAAATTTTTATAGGCAAAGCGCCGTCAACCTGTAGTCCATCCATGGCACTTTTATACACGCGTCCCTCCTTCATGACACACAGTAGATGTTGCTCGGGACTGTCAAGAATAGTGACATCCTCTAATGGATTTTTCTTCAGTATCAGCATGTCAGCCAAAAAGCCGGTTTTTATCTGACCGAGGCTGTCACCGTAACCCATCATCCTGGAAGGATTCACCGTGGCGCTCTGCAAAACGGTCACGGATGGCAGCTTTTCAGCTCTCAGCCTGAACTCGCCCGTCTGCGCCATACCGAGCGGTCCGAGAAGATCACTGCCATAGCACATTGTGACTCCGGCGTCATACGCGACTTTGAGGGCGTCGAGGCCACCAGTCAGTACTTGGCTGTTCTTCGCGAGTCCATCTGGAGGCAGATAAGTATTCCAGCGCTCTTTGCCCATCTCGGCGTACGCCACCAGCGTCGGTGTGAGGTAGACGTTCTTCTCGACCATGATGGCCGCCGTCTCGGCGTCCAGGAAGTTGCCGTGCTCAATGCCGCGGACGCCATTGTCGATGCAGTGCCGGATTGCCTTGACCGTGTAAGCGTGTGCGGTGACGAAAGTGCACGCATTGTCGGCACACTCGACCATGGCCTGAATTTCGGCCTTTGTGAACTGCAGCTGCTCTAGCCTGTCAGTTGGAGTCGACACGCCACCAGAGCCCATGATCTTGATAAAGTCGGCGCCGCAGCGGATTTCTTCGCGAACGGCGGCCATGCACTCCGGAACGCCATTGCACAAGCGTCCCAGCCCGTTGGTGTGACCGCCACAGCATTGCGTGTGGTCGAGATGACTGCGGGTGTCGCCGTGCCCTCCAGACTGTGACAGCGCATGGCCGGCTATGAACAGTCTCGGCCCGGCGAAGACACCGTCATTAATGGCATCGCGCAGCGCCGATTGGGCTCCACCGCAGTCACGGGCGCTGGTGAAGCCGCGATGAAGCATCTGCGAGGCAACGTAGGGCTGCCTGAGCACAGAGACATCGTTGTAATTGTTAAAGGCGGCACCTAGACCGTCAAAGCCCGGAACTGCCACGAAATGCACGTGGGCATCGAAGAGCCCGGGGCACAAGTAGAGGCCGCGGCAGTCGATGACATTTTCCGCCGTGCCGGGGGATGACGGCTCCGGCGCTGATGCTGTCACCAATTCAAACTTTCCTTGCGAGACTGTCACTGTCGCGTGCTCGATGATGCGACCGGAGGCGACATCAACCACGTTGGCATTGACAAAGCGATAGCGTAGCGGTTCCGGACGAGCCCAGGGTTTGAGATCGCTTTCGCTGGGCATTGTGCAGATTGATGAGGGGTCCAGAAATGGAGCGAAAGAGGAGTTGATGCAGGTGAGATTGTGTTGCCGCGACTTTGTGATCTGTAATTATTCCGCACTCTCTGTTCTGCACAATGACGTCTTTTGTTATGACATGACCGCACTCACCATATTGGTGGTGGTCGGCTAAGTGGCCAGCCAGCTACCCGACACCACGCCATCGGGCCGCCTCTCAAGCTGGTACAGGTTGCCGACATTATCGTCCCCACGTGGCGTCCTCCCACATGTTGCTACCCCATATTCCCCATATTCTTTATTGTTCCTTGTACTCCCCATATTCCTGTGGCTCACCACACCCTTATCTACTAGCTGGAATCTAGACAGACCAATAACTCACGAAGGTTTATCCTCGGACTTGTGGCTTTCATCCGCGCAACTCGATACATTGCCCGGGTTTAAAAGGGGTCGGATGGCTTGGTATATATAATGCCGCGCACGCCCTTTGCGCATCACACAGGTCTTGGGTAGCTGCAACCCCAAAGCAGACACGAGAAACAAAATGTCTTTTCATTCTGAGGGTAAGCCCAAGGTGGGCGAGACCGAAGAAGGCGATGTCGATCATCTGAACTTGGATGATGTGTCTTTTACGCCCGAGGAGGAGCGCGCGGTGGTGCGCAAGATTGACTTTGTTATACTGCCGTTTGTACGATGAAGCATAATGATCTGCTTGGTTATAAAGTACTGACAAAAATGCAGCTGTGCTTCATCTTCTTCCTACAATATCTTGACAAGCAAAGTCTTTCCTACGCCGGCGTCTTCGGCCTCGTCGAGGACTTGCACCTCACTCCGTCGCAGTACTCGTGGTGCAGCTCCATCTTCTACGTCGGCCAACTAGTATCAGAGTACCCATTCATCTATCTAATGTCACGCCTGCCACTCACCAAATTCGTGGGCGGCACAATGTACGCACTCATCCCAACAGACGGACCCACGACAGCGTCGCACTGACACTCTCATAGCATCATCTGGGGCGGCATCTGCATGTGCCTCGCCGCGCCGAGAAGCTACGCCGGCTTCGCCGCCACGCGCTTCATGCTCGGGTTCGCCGAGGGCGCCGTGTCGCCGGCCTTTGTGACGATGACGTCCATCTGGTACAAGAAGCGCGAGCACGCGCTGCGCACCGCCTTCTGGGTTAGCATGAACAGCATGGCCCAGACGATCGGCTGCCTGCTCATGTACGGCATCGGCAAGACCGTGCCCGCCGGCGGGCTCGCGCCGTGGCGGGTGCTCTTCATCGTGTGCGGCGCCATCACCGTCCTCGCCGGCGCGCTCTTCTACCTCCTGATGCCGAGCGGGCCGGGCGACGCGTGGTTCCTGACGCCGCGCGAGAGGCGTGTCCTGTCGCTGCGCATGGCGGCGGCCAACGAGGGCGGTGACAAGACGTCCTTCTCCGCGTCGCAGCTCAGGGAGGCCATGGCCGACCCCAAGGCCTGGTGCGTCTTCTGGTTCGGCGTGCTCGTCACCATGCAGTCCCCCGTCCTGACGTTCGCCTCCTTCATCATCAAGGCCATCGGGTACAGCAAGCTGGACACGATGCTGTACACGGCGCCCTCGGGGGTCGTCCAGGGCGTGTGGGTCTGGGTCGGCGTCGCCGCGTGCTTCCTGTTCCCGATGTACAGGGCGTACGTGCTGGTGTTCCTGACGGTGCCGCCGATAATCGGCAACGTGCTGATGCTCACGCTGCCCGCGTCGGCGCAGTGGCCGCTGATAGCATCGGCGTGGCTGGTGAGTGCTCGAGATGATGCGTATTTTTTTTGGGGGGGGAGAACTAGTTTGACTGATGGAATGTTAGGCATCTTGCATCAGCGCGTCCATGTCGGTGGTTCTGTCACTCGCCGCGTCGAACGTGAAGGGCAACACGAAGAGGGCGATTGTCAACACCATGTTCTTCATCGGCTACTGTGCAGGGTGCATCGGCTCGCCGCAGCTATGGACGCACAAGCCGCGATACCGCGAGGGCATCATCACGGCGCTGGTGACGTGGTGCTGCCTCATTGCGACGGCGATGATTTACAGATACCTCTGCATGAGCGATAACAATAAGCGCGATAGACTGGCGTCGAGTTCTGCCGAGTCCCATTTGGAGGTCATTCTGGATAGTCGCGGTGCGCCGGAGATGGACTTGACTGACAAGCAGGATAAGTCGTTTCGGTATAGTTAGAGCCTGTATTTCTTCGAGATTTGTATTTTGGTGTAGTATATTGAATAGTGAAGTCAAGCACTCACCGGCAACTTCAAGGCGGGCGTCTAGTTAGTTGTCCCCGCCCGCATAGCATAAGCTTTCTTGTGACGGCTAGCGCCAGTCGTTTCAACGGTTCGCCGACTTGACGGATAGTTTGGATGACTGTTGTAGCCAATTTCTGACGGTGAAGATCGTTTGTGTCCGTTGTCGAGCGTATACACGAAGCACAGAGCATCGAGATCTATCACGCGCTGAAAGAAGGCTCCAGTGAACGCCTCCCTGCTCGGCAACAGAGCCAACGCCCGCGACTCGCTGCCAAAAATAAAAACAAAGAAATAGGTTGGGGGCGGGATATGCATGTAAAGACTATCTATAGTCTGATCTAGGAGTATATGCAATAAAGAAGAATGAAAGAAAAAAAAACCCTATAATGTAAGCATTTTTTTTAGGTTGTGCAACCTTATTCATGCAGACAAAACTTGAACGTCGCAGAAATACGGCATTGGACAAGTCCCGTTATAATGGAAATTGTTGACTCATTTGAGTGTCGGAAACGTGTCGACGGTACTTTTCACTACTATGTCAAAGTCATTGCGTTGGTTGATGGCGAGTACTACATTGGCAAATGGAGGGACCGCAGGCAGCTCCCGCAGCAATTTTCTCAGCTCGAGAATGTCCGTCTTCTTCACACCAGAGGTCGCGGCCCTCAGTTGCGTCCAAACTGGACGAGGGTAGAGCCGCGCCGCGAGTACTGGATCAAGACGCCACATTTGGAGGACTACCTGGACAGTAGCCTCGAGGCGAGCATGGCACGTGAGATTGAGGTGTGTGAGCTCGTTCGGCAGAATCCGCATCCAAACTTGGTAGAGTACCATGGCTGCGTGGGAACGCAAGGGCGGGCGACTGGTCTGTGCTTCACGAGGTACCGAAAAACTCTCTTGGAGCTCGTCAACCCGCAATGTCTGTGCAAACACGATTTCGTCGCCAGCGGCCGGCCCCTGGTACACGATGGAATGCGATCCTGGCTCGAGTCGCTTCGATCGGCAGTGGACCACCTCCACTCTCTGAACATGGTTCACAACGACATCACGCCGGCCAACATCATGCTGGATGACGGCGGGGGGCCTGTTCTTGTCGACCTGGGGAGTGCCAGCCCTATAGGTGAATCCTTGGCGCGTGCCAAGCGTACTCTGGAATGGTACGACGAGACTGTTGCGATCGCGGAGACATCCAACGACGTCAACGCGCTGATGGAAATTGAGGCTTGGCTATTCGGGTCGATAGAAGAGTGTCGATTCAGTTTCTAGAGGTTCGGCCGGTCGGTGGCAAAAGGAGGCGAAACGGCAGCCTCATACCCTGATCACGGTCTGGTCAGAGCTCTGTCGTACGGTCTCCAGCGGCGGTGACAGCAGTGAATGTGTGATGACATGGAAAGAAAGAACCTCATGAGCATTTAGTAGCTTCATTAGAAGAATGGAACCTATCATAGCTAGAAGTAGAAGTTAAGCAGCTGCGACTCGAGAGTAGGAGAACTACCAAAATGTCCCCATCTATTGCTATTAGGACTCTGTTAGCTTGGTACCTCGACAATAGCCCCTCTACACTAACAGCTTCTTAACAGCGGCATAAATAGAAAAATTTTACAGGGCAGACTTGGTCCCCACAAGGTCCCGATTATTTCTGTATTTGGACGACCCACCACAGCTGCAGTGGGTCGTCTTGATACAGAAGCGATCCGCGCCGGCTGGGTAGCTTGTGGCATTTAGAACCCTTCTTAATTTGAAACCAGGCGACGGGACGGATAGGCCCACGGTCCTGTGAGGAGGGCCGCAGGGGGACAGAAAAAGCGAGCGCTAAGCCTGCATCCTCGCGACACCTATACCGATCTTGTATGTTTTATTTCGGTCTCTTGTGTTGTAATTTAAATGATAATCCTATAGAAAGAGATATAAGCTATAGCTAGGAATTATAATAGATTTTTTTTTTTTTTTTTTTTTACTTTACATAGGCTTTAAGGTAAATGTATATGCATTAACTACTGTCCCAGGGAGAGTGCTCGCTTTTTTTGTCCCCCTGGTGGAGGGCACGGGCACGAGGGATACAAGCTATAAGCTAGGATAGCTGCCAGCATTAGTGGAGCACTGGCGTTTCTTCTGCCGCGCAACATCATACACGTGTCAGTGTCACCATCTCACCCGGACCACTAACCTGGGACGTCCTGGTCGTTAGATTGCCTAGAGGACTCGAGGAGACGTAATGAGCGAAGTGCGAGTCGTTTTATTGACTGGTGCTATTGGAACCGGTAGGCAAGGCTGGGCTTTCATGGAGGTTTTGTCCCACCTTCATTTGGGGCGGGAAAGGTGAGGATGCGCGGGCACGGCTGGACACTGGTACATGTTATCGACATGAGCTGACTCAACAGAGCCAGTCGAAAACGATGGTTTCTTGCGAGCTGTCGGGAAAATTTGACAATCTTGTGGATATCGGTGTCGTCAGGTCGACTACCCGAGGGGGCATCCTCCCTCCTCCTTTTGGTCTTGTCCTCCAGACGCGATTCCTCCTCCTCATCTCCCTGAGAACTATTTAAGCCCCATCGGCCACGCCATGCAATCCAGTTGAACCTTGCCTAGTTAGTATAGTGGCACTGAATTTGCAACCTCGCCGGAATCTCCGTTTTCAGGCCGGCCCATTCTGCTTTTCCTTGTCTTCTTGTCCACGCGTCATGTATATCCTTGCAAACGTTGACTCTGGAAAGGCTGCAATGGTCTGTGCTGAGTCGACCGGCGGGCCGAGACCCGAATTTATGATGACAGACGACTGGAGCGTCTCGGCCGACGTGACTTCGTCCAGCGTAGGCAGTTTGGTTTTTAGATATGCTCCACTTAATTTTTTTATTTGGAAACTTGGTTTGGCGACTTTAAGCATTTTGAACCGCCGAAGGGGGGGGGGATGGAAAAAGAACAAAAGTCAAAATTTGACGATTCGAGCATGATGGTAAATGGTAACATCGTGTCAGCAAGATAGTCCACCTTCCTGCACGCAGTGAGAAGTTTTTTTTTTCCCAACTTATTTCTTTCCCTGGGGCTCGACTGAGCGCGAGATGAGCAGGGTTATGGGTGTCGATCATGTACGCCGACAAGCAGAGCGTGCGCCCACCCGACCACTGGAAAGAGTGTGGGTGGTGGGTTTCGGCCAGTAGGCCAGGATAGACAAACATTAGATTGACGTTGGCGCATGGGTTTGCGCCAAAGGTGTGTACGGCAGTCGCCTGTCCATGCATGAATATTACCTTGATAGCCTGGCGCTGATGCTTCACGCGTCTTACTTACTTCGTTATTACTTCCCACCGCCTGCCACATCTTATCCATCTACCAGTTTCCCGTCCTAGTTACTGTCCTTTAGCTTACTCCTATGTCTATTTAAACGTCTTTATCCCCGCCATGAGAATTCATTGTAATTTGTCTGCTCTATGTAGCAGCATCATCATCATAGACACAGAACTTGCAGATGCCCTAAGCTCTCGAAACCGTATCACTCTTTCGCTTATTTTTCTTGTCTTCTCACCTCCTGACGAAAACTCATTCGCTCTAGCGTATCTTGCTAGCTTGGACGACAGAAATGGCTACAGGTGTGTCAACTCACTGACAGAGACCACATTCTAGGGAGACTGACACTTGGGACGTCAGCCGACGCAGCTACCCAGGCGGAGGAACGACCTCTCTGCAGCCAATGTTTTAAATCATTCTCCAGCACTAGAAACCGTAACAGGCACGAACTAAGTGTTCACGGAGAGGTACGGTTTGGCTGTCTTCTATGTGCAAAGTCGTACAGCCGCTCGGACGGCGTCTACAGACACATGAGGAAGTCTCACCTAGACGTGTCCACGGCTATGAGTTTCTATGTCGTACTCTGACCGGATGCTCATCAGGGAGCCCGTCTTCTACTACTTCTACTAATAATAGTGACGTCGACTGGTCTGCAGACGGTGCCGCCGCTGGGAATGCCGAATACGCCGCTATGCTGAGGCTTATAGCGGAGGACTAGAGAAACGATTGGTGTCCAGTGGCTGTGGGAGTCGACTACCATTCGAACGGACCCTACACGGTCATTTCTGAGCAGCCAGCTCTACCTAGCACTGAGAATTAGAGCATCATGGCAGCCCCAGGAGGGGAATGGGGAGGGGCGAGGCTCGCCGGGATATTGTCGGATTAAATACATTATTTTTTGTATTTACATGTCAATGAAGTAAATTAATCTCTGCAATCGAGCGATCAACTACCATTGATCTCTGTTTCCATACATGGGGCGCGCTTGGGGAGCGCAGTGGTCGGCGGACGTAAACGCGCCAGGGTTTCCGATACAAGATGCAGGCGTAGTACTGCAGTGGCGCTGCCATCTATGCAGTTAACCCATGGCCAAGGCACCTTGCAAGTAGACAGCGAGAGCGCTATTGATAGAATTGATTCTGCCACAGTCTTTTCATAATCAAAATGTTTTTGCTCTCTCGCATCGAATACCGGTTTTTTTTTTGGATACATTATTGGTGATGGAAGAGGAAGGGGGTTACGCTACGCGATGGACAACGTCGCGCGGAATACGCTTTTCAGTCTGATTAGTAGGCACACGGCAGCAGAAAAAGATTTCCTGGATTATCTTGGTTGTACTTCTTGTCAAGCGCTGAGGACGCAATAGGGTGAAGAGGGATAAGGGTGGGGGGAGGATGTAGGATTTGAAGGTCCACAGTAGCCCGCCGTTATTCGTCCAAGTATACATGGAACCATGAGGTCAACTTCATAGAAACGAGGTCTCTCACCTATGCAATTACGGGGTTGGACCACCAGTCAAAAAGAGGGTCGGCTAGAGGGCAAGTGATTTCCCCGATCGATTACAAATCCGATTAGCAGAAGCCTTGAGTTGATTGGGTCTGGATATTGTAGACTTGAATTTCGGCCTAGACCAATGGGCATGGTTAATTTTTTGTTTGAGCAAAAAAAGTTATTTATCGTGTACGTAAAAAAAAAAAAAGCAAACTGCATTCTGCCTCAAACCCCCCTGCCCCCCGAATTCCTGCAGAGGTCAGTAAATCTGGTATCTTGTTGGAGTACTGCAATTTAGCGAATGCATTTTACTGTTCGGCGAATACGCTATACTGTTTTTAGTTAGCATTCTATATTAGGCTTAGTGTTTCCTATCTAGCTAATTATAATAGTTTTTAAAGTAGATTATCTCTATCTTTATCTATTATTAATCCTTTATACTTATAATAGTTATAAAGTAGTTTTTTTTTCTTTTAATATATATAATAGTATTATTTATAGTATTCTAATAGTAGTATTTTCTTACTATTAAAGAAGTATATAATATAACCTAGTAGTAGTTTTATCTATAGGGATTTACTATATCTTTTATTCTAAAAGCCTATTAATTAATAGAATATAAAAAAGAGTATATTTTTAATATAATTAGAACTAAAAACTAGATAAAGCTATTAACTAAAGATTTCTAATTAAAACTAGTATAAAAATAATAAAATATAACTTTTAAAGTAATATTAAATTAAATTAAAGTAACTAGCTACTTTATAATTAGTGTTTATACTAATAGTATAGTTATAATCTTGTAGCGCTATCTAATAGTTTATCCTAAGTTTAAGCTAATTCTTATAATAGCTTTAGCGTACTTAAGCTTTATAAGCTTATAGCTATAAAGAGCGCCTATAGTATATCTATAGTATAGGACATTATTTTATAATTAATATTAGAATATCCTAGCTTATTAATTATAAAAAAAATATTTAATTAATCTAAGATTAGTTTTATTATTATAAGTATAGGCTTAGGTTATCTATATATATATTTATTTACTATCTTAATATTAAAGAAAAGGTTTATTTTTTTTATATTTTATAAGGACCTAATAAATATATTTTTTATATATTCTAGACCTATAAGTCCTATATAAAGTATTAGTAAAAGAATCTTAAGCTTTTTATTATTAATAATATATATAAAGTTAACTAATTTAATATACCACTTCTATCGCTTAAGAACATTATATCTCTATATACTATGTCCTTTATAGTATTTTATATAGGCTTAAAAGAAGATAAGAATATATATATAGAATAGTTATAATAGCTTAAAGCTATTACTAGAAGGCTAAATATTATAATTTCTTACATAGTTATTAGCGATTTTAATTAGGCCTTAAAAACACTTTTAAAAATATCTTTCCGTTTAGCCTAGTAGTAAATTTATATATAGTATATTAGTAAGAGTATTAAATATAATATATAGTAGAAATAGATAGATATAATAATAGAAAAATTCCTATCTATAAGGCCGACCCTTGCCCTAGTAAAGGTATTATAAAGAACACGCTTCTAGAGACATAATATAATAGTAGTTTATTCTAAGTTATAGAAAGGTCTATTTCTTAGAAAATAAGTTAAGTAAATATAAGTAAGCTTAATACTTAAAAAGTTAGTTTATTATAATATTGTTATAAATAACACTATATAGGGCTAGTCTATAGTAGGCGTACTATAAAGCTATAGTCCTAGTGTAACACTACGAAGAAAGTCATATAATAAATTATTAGATTATAAAGATAATCTAGTAATAAAGGATTATTATAGAATATAAATAATCTAAATAATTTAAGGAATAGTAGAGAACTAGATAAGTATATAAAGGATAAAGATTCTAGTAGCTAGGTAGTCTAGATCTCTACTAATTAATATAAGTAATAGTTTTACTATTAAGAATTACTTCTTAATAGTACTTACTATATACTATAATAAACCGACTCTTTAAATATTAAGTCTACTTATATTTGCCTAACTTACTTCCTAAGAAATAGACCTTTCTATAACTTAGAATAAGCCACTATTATAAATATATAGTAAGTACTATTAGGAAATTATTTTTAATAGTAAAACTATTACTTAGATTAATTAGTAGAAATCTAGACTACTTAGCTACTAGAATTCTTATTTTTTATATACCTATCTATCTTTTTACTATAATTTAAGATTACCTTACTATTAGAATGACTAGTCCACTTGTTCTAATGTCTAGACGTTGGTAATTGCTTCTTAATTGTTCCTTTATTTTTTCTTAACTAAAATGTAAAAAGAAGAAATAGGACTGCTAGCACTGGCCTAGCTTGCTGCCTAAGGCAGCAAGCTATCGCGTAGCTACCACACTATTAGCAGTAGTCGTAACACTTACTTATTAGTAATTGTAGTAAGCGCTACTTATTATACTTATAAATAATCTTTATAAATATATTATATAACTATTAAATTATATTATTATCTATTATTTACTTAGCTACTTTATTAGGTTGCTTAATAATACTATTTTTTATTATTTATAATATATAATTAGGATAGCCTTAATAGTTTGATTTTATAAAAAGATTATATATAAAGTAAACTTATTATATACTATAGAATACTAATATAGAAGGCGCTACTACTATTATTACTATTACTACTACTATTTAACTTATTATAGTTAATTAATATAATATACTTGGATTAGTATTATCTTATTTATTAGGCTACTATAAAAAGTAAGTTTTTTATAAAATAGAATAGATTTAAAGCTAAATAGTCTAATTATTACTATTAATAATCTCCTATTTATTTTTCTATATATATTATATTTAACTATCTATTAGTTATTATTAATGATTTATACTAAATATATATTTTTATTTAATAATAATCTATAAGCTTTATAATTTACTTTTCTTATAATTATAGGTAGTTAACCTTTTTATAAGCTAAAAATAGCTATTTTAAGCTAAAGAGCTTTATATTAAATATATTATTAGACCTATATATAATAAATTAATATATTATTACTATAGTAAAGTAAAAAGTAAAAAAATATAAATACTAGCTTAATATTATAAGTAATAAACAATAATATTACTAAACAGCCTAAAGAGTTAGCTAAGTAAATAATAAGTAGTATTATAACCTAATGGTTATATAATATACTTATAAAGATTATATATAAGTATAGTAAGTAGTGCTTACTATAATTACTAATAAGTAGGATAATCCTAAATTATAGTAAAGAGATAGATAGGTATATAAGAAATAGGAATTCTAGTAGCTAAGTAGTCTAGATCTCTACTAATTAATCTAAGTAATAGTTTTATTATTAAGAATACTTTCCTAATAATACTCACTATATATTATAATAAACTAACTTTTTAAGTATTAAGCTTACTTATATTTACTTAACTTATTTCCTAAGAAATAAACGTTTTTATAACTTAAAATAAGCTACTATTCTACTTAATTTATCAATCTCCTAGAAGTAGGTTAACTAAGAAAGATTACTAGAATTACTATTGATTTTTAGCTAAATTAGTTAGAAGTCTATAGTTAAGATAATTAATTAAAAAAAACTATATTACTAATAAAGACATTATATTATAAGCGTTAATAGATCTACTATATAAACAGCTTTATTAGCTAGTAAGGGCTTTCTTATAGGTATAAGCTAACTAAGCTAATAAAAGTAAAAAAGACTATATCTCTAAATAATATAGATTCTTATTAGTAGTTAAAGGCATCTATACTAAAGTAAGAGGCCTAGCTAAGGCTTATATATATATATATATATAAGCTAAATCTTTATCTAGTTAGGTAAGCTTATAATAGTATAGAGCCTATACTAGTTATAGCCTTAAGCTAGGAGCTAAGTGACTAGGAGGTCTCTTCTTAGACTTTACTAGCTTTTTAAGCGTTACCTTAGCCGCTAGTATTATTTTTATAGCGCTTCTAGGCCTTAAAAGCCGACCTAGTATAGTTTATAGCTATCTAGGAAGGCCTTAAATATATAATAGCTTTATAATTTACTACTATTAAGTAAAGGCTATTATAGAATTTTAGCTAGTTATAGATAATATAGGTAACTATTATGCTTACCTATTACTCTTATTATCTATAGAATAACGCGTCCTAAGATATCTAAGAGCGCCTATAAAAGCGCCCCTAGTAGTGCTTCTACTTTATATAGTACTAGCCACTATATCTAAAGAAAAATTAAGATAAAATTATATAACTATTAATTCCTATTATATTATAATAATAGCTATAAATTACTATAGAAAATATATAATATGTTAAATAGAAAGGGTATAGCGGTTCGCTAAATAGTAAAATGCATTCGATAAATTATAGTACTTATCCTATTAGGTAAATGTGGTACCCTAGCGGGGTACTATTTCTGCCGTTTTCTGTAGCTGCATAGTATATGCTCTGCATTTGGTGCACTTTACAGTGCGAGAAACATTTTCAGTAGAGCAAATGCGTAGCATAAGCAGCCAGCTAGCTGGCTTGCTTGCTGACTGGCTGCTGGCCGGCTCTCTAGCAGAATGGTACGCACAGTACGGGCTATACCGTATAAAATTAGCATATGTTATGCGTGTGCCAAAGTGCCCCACCGTCTTTGGGGCTAGCGCCCCATCAAAATGCCACACTTGCTCGACAGGATACCCGATCACCGATTTAGTAGTCCCCCAAGTACAGGAGGGTCTTTTTTTAATCTCCTACGCGGAGGAGCTGTGGGCCACGGTGGTGCCTCTTCCACATGTGGCAAGGCGCTGGAGAAGGTGGGCGGCCTGTCGCATGACTGCTCAGCCTCGTGCAAGCGGGGAAATGAAAGACGCCACCTCTTCCGAGAAGCGACATGGCTGTGGGTGAGGGTCGCGCCGAGGGGCCATTCAATGGCCCACAACACGGCCAGTAACGACCAGGCTTTAGCCAACAGGCAATGGCTGGGCCGCTCCTCGCGTCGATCTTACCCCCTTTTGTTGACGCCCGCTACCCCAGTGTTCTTTATTATAGTTATGGGACTCATCCCGGACAGAGGCCGGCCGTGGTCTGCTTGCTCCCAGGATTGCGCGGAGGCGTACACGGTCTGAGGAAAACCGACCACACAAATCATACCTTCTTGTTGCATTGCAAAAGAAAGAAAGACTTTGATAGAGGCCTGAATAAAGTGAATAATCAATCACGCAGTATAGTGCGGCGCTATAGGCTCTAATGACACGGCGCTTAATAGATTTCGTGGAATTGCAGATCCGCAAGGGGATTGGCTTTTCTCGTCATGGTAAATACGATGGTTGTCTTTGTTGGCGCATTTCCGATGTGACCCTACGTACTGGAGCTGCATGTAAAAAACAAAATCCCCCCACTCTCCCTGGCTAACCTAAACCACGGCCCCTTTTCACTTCTAGAAGCGCGACTACGGCTAGCTAGAGATTTATATCTAATCTATATTAAACTCTATACAGCTTTATTCTAACATAGCCTTTTTTTCTATAGACTTATATTTTTCTATCTATTATAGATAGCTAATTGCTTAGACCTAAAATAAGTTTTTATAAATTTAAATATATAATATACTATTTTTAACTATTAACTAATCTATTACAGCGTCCTAGCTAGGGCAGTAACTTAGAAAAAATACTTTATCTAATATAATATATAGTTTTACCTATGTATTATAAATAACACTATATAGGGCTAGTCTATAATAGATATATAGTAAAGCTATATACTTTATATAATACTAGGAAGGAATTTATATAACAAATTATTAGATTATTAAGATAATATAGTAATATAGAGTTATTATAGGACAAAAGTAATCTAGATAATCTAATAAATTATAGAGAACTAAAAAAATATATAAAAAATAAAGATTCTAGTTACTAGATAGTCTAGATATTATATTTTATAATAGATGTTATTTATAACAACATACTAGATAGAGTATATAGTCTATAAAGAACTTTAGAAGAGAGTTAAAAATCTATAACCTTTTATTTCTAACCTAACTATGGTTAATCTTAACATGATACTATCCTACTAGTGTTTATTTAGCTAAGAGTAGAGGCTTCTCTAAACATTAATTTAGATAAGTATATAGTTTTTATCGACGATATAGTCGTAAAAACTAAGGACTTTAATAGATGCCTAGCACTAGATCTCTATTAATTAATTAAAATAGTAGTTTTACTATTATAAATAACTTAATAATAGTACTTACTATACACTATAATAAAATAATTCTTTAAGTATTATATTTACTTATATTTAGCTAACTTATTTCTTAAAAATAAATCTATTAGAACCTAAAATAAAATACTATTTTATTTTAATTAGTCTCACTTAATAGATAAATTAAACTTTAAGTAGTGTTGATCTTTATAATATCTACTTTAAATAATACTATTATTAATTTAGCATAAAATATTAAAGAATTATAAGTATATTTTAAAAAACTTATAGTATAGTTAGATAAACTTAAACTTAGTAGAAGAATAGAAGACTAAACTAAGTTCCTTACACTAAAAAGCTATAATAGAACTAAAGGCAATATTAGAATTTTCTAACCTAAGCTAAAGCCTACCTTAAGGTTAATAATAGTATTAAAATAGCTTAAAATTAAATTTTTTAGAGTAGAAATCTTTTAGTAGAAAAGAAACTAGAATAGTAAGAGCTAACTACTAGAGACTTTCTTAATAATAGCCCTATAGATTAAAAAACTAAAACTAATAAAGCTTTTAAGGACTATAAAAAGTTTAAATAACTCCTTAAAAATACCTTTAGTAATATAAATAGATTATATACTATAATTTATAAGCTTAAGTCTCTTAAATAAACTAGATCTATTTAATACTATATATATAAATTCTAGTAAATTACTATAAAACTTAAATAAAATAATAATAGCTAAATAGAGTTATTTTATAATAGACTATATAAAAATATAAAAAATAAAATCTTAAAGTAGAATTAGCTTAGAACTATTAAAGTATATATTATAAATATAATTAAAATTAATAACTAGAATTATATCTAATAACTTAAATATTATATAAAATAGAATAGGTTCTATAGATTTAAATATTACTAACCTAATACTTATAAATAATAAAGAGGATCTTTAGTATATAAAACTTACTATAGACCTATAGAACTTAATAATACTTTTTAAAAAAAAGGAAATATTATAATTATAAAAAGATAGAACACTTTATAAATAAATACTAAAACCCTAAGAAATAATAAAAGCCTATATTTAAGGGATAGAAACTTTAAGCTATTAATAGAGATAAGCTACTAACTAAAAATATTAGTATAGTTAATAATAATAACTACTTTTCTAAGCTTAAGGAAAACTAATTTTTAGAAAAAATAAATAAATATAGTTTATATTAAAAATAAAAATTAGAAATAAAAAAACTTAACTACTAATAATTAGTTTATTTAAGTTATCTAACATTAATAATTATATTTTATTCTTTTAAAAACCTAAACTATTAAAATATTTTCTAGTTAGTATATTATTAACTAAAAAAAAAAGACCTAGAGCCTATTAAAGTTATAATTAAGAGAATAGATATTATAGACCTTTACGCTCTAATTAGAAGGCTATATAAAGTAGAAGTATTCTTAATCTATAACTTTATTTCTTTAGTATATAATATCTAGGACTTAGCACCTAGTATTAAAACTATACTAGGATCTTATAAGCTTTATACTTATATAATAATTATAGATAATACCTATAAAAGAAATTAGTATATAGATAATTTCTAAAGTTGATACTAGAATAGAAATATAGCCTATCTAGAGATAGATTTATAATACTAGATAATCTAGAAGTAGTACAGTGATTATCAGGCTACGATGTGCAGTTAAATGCACAAGGAAAGCCTTTTGGGCTGCGAAGAACAAATAGAAAGAGCACCATTGGTGTTCCCATGGCCAGATCAGCGCGATGCAAATCGTGGTCTTTGCCATTTCTCGGCAAATTGGTCGATAGTCATGGGTCCTCTCCCCACAATTGAGGAAGTCTATAATCATCTCATCCCGCTCTGGCCTGGTTATATGGTACTCGTTTCCAACAACGCTGAGCTAGTTGCACGGTGTAGAGCCGATACTGAGCAAGTGGTAATGCGCAACCACCTCT
Organism: Niveomyces coronatus; assembly: GCA_018831755.1. Lineage (NCBI taxonomy): Eukaryota > Fungi > Ascomycota > Sordariomycetes > Hypocreales > Cordycipitaceae > Niveomyces > Niveomyces coronatus. Next base: position 5,936 of record JAFEME010000030.1, on the reverse strand, counting down.
AGTGTTGCGAGTGATTCTGAGCTGTATACATGATGAGTGCTCTTTTTATCTGGCTGATTCGGAAGTCATGATATACATCCGTTTTCAAAAGCATGCAGCAAGGTGTGCGAGATGTAGACGAGAGACGGTAAAGGGGACCATGTTACAGTCGCTTCCATTTCGAGGTGCCGGGTAGGAACAATCTTCTTCCACTCTCAGGTAGGGGCGAGGATCATTTGGTACTAGCCAAGGATATAGCAGGTAGTTGTGGTCAGTAACTGGTGCAGTCACCTGCATATGCTCTTTGGAGCACAAACTTCTACGTTCAGCCTTAAAACTTCTATCCGCTCTCTTATCGGTGCAGGGCTTCCCACAGAATAAGCTAGGATTCGAGATGTCCAGCTGGTCGTGTGTTGCCTAAGTTGCTTGGCCGTTTCGAATGGTTAAGGTTGCGGCATGCCTTTATTGTCTCATTGAGTCACGATTTCGGGCAGTGAAGCCTTGTTTCGAATGATATGAATGCAACCTTTCACACAGCTAGCAAAGCTAGAATACGCGTATTCCGTGCATGCATTGAGTTGACCAGTATTTCCTACAGACGACACTCTCACCGCACCCGCGGAGATGCAGTACATTCCCTTTTATTCTTCCGTTTTTATGACGCCGCTCAGTCTTTCCTATAATCTCAGCCCTGCACCCAACACCATGATCAACAAGGATGACGCTAGCTCGGTATAGAAAAATTATTGGCGAAAGCAACTCCCTCTATCAGAATGTTGTTTGCCTAATGTCGCACCTACTGTATGACACGCCGCTTTCAGCTGGGCTCGACACCCTCCCGCCGGATGGGGAGGGAGGGGGGGGGGCTCGGCTGAGTAGCGCATCAGAGCGTTCAACCACCACTAATGGGGAGGAGTATCGACATCGCCGCTTGGGCGGTGATGATGTCCACCGGAACACTCGCCGCCATGGTGCTGGACAAATTGTGGCCCCCGTAGGCATACGTCCGCCGAGCTCTATATATTGTGTTGCTCTTGGCCCGGCTCTTCTCTTCCGTCATTTCCATCGGGACGAGCCTAATTCGTCGGTGGAAACGTCACCGCAACCCACCTGGCAAGCCCCTGTCTTTTTAAGTCCTGATCCATCCCGCTCTTCCTGTAACGCCTGTTGGAATTTCTGAAACCGCCCTATACGAGTGTGGAAGAGATACTTTAAAGAGAGTCTCGCAGCTCTTCCAAAATACGGCTTACGAGTGTACAAAAATACCAAATATTTTTTAGGGGGGTGTTGCTCAGTTTGTTTACTTTATGGCTCCTCTTGTACACAGATCGGTTGATTAATGCGTACTGCTTAGCCCAATCAAGTGGAAAATATGAGGCGCCCCTTTTCCGAAACAAGAAACAAATATGTAGGCCGAAGGGGTGGCGCTGACTGCATTTGATTCACTATGAGAACAGCAATTTTTCCACTCACTTTCTCCTCATACTTACCCCAGGCAAGCAGCCGCCGGTAAAATTGCTAAGATTTCAGCTTGGTTCAATCAAGAAAAACGGCGTTCGCTGCTAGAGGCCCGAAGCATTGAGTTCCCCGCCGCCTGTTCCGTTTTAAAACTTGTCTCCATCTTCTGCCTACAGGACCATCATTCGGCTATTCCATTGTCCTGATTTCGCCCCTCCATTGCCCTGATTCGCCCCACCCATTACCCTCGTCATGCCCACCCCTCCCTATCCGGGGCTGGGGTTGCCCTCCTCTCTTCTATCCCTGCTAAACGTCGTGTTATTGTCCCCTTTGCCACAACTTCGGTGGTGCGCTGTCTGGTCCATCGTAAGTCGCGAGGGCCGGGTCGAAGCCCTACTTTCTTTCAGGGTCGCGGGTCGCTTAAACGGTCTGAGAGACCGACCTGATAAGTAGAAACACATAATACCGCTGTTGCAGCATAACTTTCGCACAGAAAATGAGAGCAATCAAGAAGAACGAATTCGAAGCTGTTATGAATAGACATTGTAGAGCATGTATTGGTACCAGAGGTTCGGATGACAAGTACAGCTCCGAGCCACGTAGATGTGAACTAGATTCTGTGGAACTGTAAAACAAAAAAGAAAATAATTTTTGTCGTAATAATCATGTAGACATTGGTGTCCGGAGGTCCGATGCGACCCTGTGTATGCATGAGACATGCATTGTATGATGAAGTAGCGCATATGCTCTCTAATTAGGTGGCCCTCGTGCTAAGCTGTCCAAACCTCTTCCGCCCCGGCTGTTTACGACCATTCTTTTTTTACGCAGTCTCATACGCAAGGTTACTCGAAGTATTGACCATAGTTGGCGCGGAAAAATCTCACAGAGATAATTTGCTTCTCTTCTACACAGTCCAGGGAAACTATATATTGTACGGAAACCCGACCATTCAAACCATGGCTGCCAGAGTCCCAAAAGCGCAGCCATACCTGGCACAAAACTTCACAACAGTCCATGTTGATGTCTGCCTGAGTTTTTTTTTTTTTTTTTTTTTTTTTTTTTTTTTTTTTTGACTTTTCTCTGCCCCTTCACCGCGATTCACCCATCTAGCCACTGCAGTAGCCGATTGCAAACGATCTGAAATGAGCTCTTGTAAGTCAAATCCACAAGACGTCTCCCTACACTACTAACAGTCTGCCGTGGCTCGCAGCTGTGTCAGCTACTCAGACAACGAGTTCCGTTGAATGTACCGAGTGTGGCCGTGTGCTCTCGAACCGATCCAACTGCAAAAGGCATATGGAAACATGTCACGGCGAATCGGAGTACCGGTGCCAAATCTGTGACGTAACGTTCAGCCGGACGGATAACTTGAAGCGACATATCGAGAGTTTCCACATGGGAAGGCTGAAGGACAGCGCTGCCAAAACCAAGGACAACGCTACGGCCTTTGCCGAGCCCAGGGAGAAAGGCGCCGGCTCTGTCGAGGAGGCCTCCGCCGCCATCACCGTAAGAACGACTGTAAATGCCGCTGCCGCTGCGGAAAAAAAGGAGGACGTTGTCCGTGGCTTGGGAGGAGCATCGTCTGTCGGTGGTGTAGAGTCTTTAACACACGGAAGTCCGGATTTTGAGGCGGACATGCTATTTCAATTGATTCAATCCGTTGCATGGGAAGTCGCGGAGTAGACGGGGAATTTTTGAGACTCTTGAGGCGGGAATCAAGGTCCGTCATGGAGCTGAGAGTCATGTCCAATTTAGCTGCATTGAGTTGCTGAGGGAGGAAGAAACAATGGTCAAATTGAACGGATCGTGGAAAGTAAGCTTAAATTTAATCTTATAAATAATAATGTCTAATAACACTGGAAAGAAACTTGACAACTTTTGCACAGCATCCGTTTTTCATCATAAAACTTGATAGTCGCAAGTCTGGGCAGAAGGGGGGGCACCATCGAGAAGTACAAGCACCTTTTCCCGAACAACCACAACTGCTACGCGCCTCTCGAGACATTTAGGCCTTGACATGATTGCGTAGCCATGTTGTTCGGCCTGCCTCTTCTCGAATGATAGCCGTCATTCATATTATAGTGCTGAATTGTGGTGCAGGCATCTTTGAATCACCTACATAATGACAAGGTGTCAGTTTTGACAGTGCGGGCTCCGACACCCGTAGTGCTTGCTTGGGTGCCAGACTCTATTATTTGGCCCATCGTTTAGATGCAGCATCCCAGCTGCGGTGCCTAAGGGGTGGGGAGGGGCTTGCGCAGTAGGCAAAAAAGCCGATAGTCAGCCACCAGGCTCTCTAAACGTGCCGCGGCGGCAGTGACTGGATTCGAGAGACAAGGGGCAAGAAGACTCGGGGAAAAGCATGGTGGCACACAAAAAAAGTGGGAGGATCAGTGCTTTCTCTCCAGATATGTCGCTGGCCGCTATCGAGACTTATGCATATACAGTGGGTCTCAGGTAATTCCGAGCACACCCCAACAAAAATATGTAGAAATACAAAATCGCGTCGCATAGAAAAACAACACACTAATTTTAAATAGGCATTACGCCCGCCACAATGCCTAGAATCACATAAAATAGTAACTAGAGTCCTTATAAGAAGGGAAAGGTATAGAGACTCTATTTAAAAGATTTTCTAGTAAAGACAGTAGCTTATAATAAGGGAGTGCCGTAAGGGAGCGTGCATAGCATCGCGACGCACTATCGTCACTAGTTTAAGGGTCGAGATCTCCTACGCCTAGGCTAGCCCTAAAGGATATTAGAACGTAATAAAAGACATATTATTTAAATTATTAATAAAGACCCTTTTATATAAAACTAAAAACTTATTAAATAGGCCTAAATTAACTACTTAATAGTAACTCTAAGTCACTACTTAAAAAAATAGAGGATGCTTTATAAGCGCGCTCTTTAACAACTAAAATTAACATCTACCTAGGCAGCTAGGCGCCTAGAATTTATATAGTAGTATATTAATAAGCTAATTAAATAGTAGTAGAAAGTTTTTTTCTCTAATAAGGTTTCTATAGCTTATAGTAATAGTTTAAAAACTAAGTAGTGTTTTACCTAAAAGGTATAAAAAGTAGCCCTTTAGAGAAACGTAAATTATAGACGAACTAATAGAAATTAGAATAAGAGAACTTTAAAAGAGAAAGTCTAGCTAAAGCCGCCTAAGGGATATAAATCTCTTATGTTTTAGGGCGCGTTTAGGGCATTTTCTTAGTTATTACTTTATATAGTGCTAAGAGACCCTATGTTAGCCTAAGGCGGCGTAAGTTTATAGTTAATACTTAACACCCTATAGTTAGAATTACCTATAATTCTAGAACCTAAGAGTATCTTTATATAAGATAATGCTCCTATATATATAGCTAATTTAGTGTAGAATTAGCTATATAAGTAGGTTAAAGAGAATAAGATTAAATTACTTAAATAGCTGCTATACTCGCCTAATATTAACCCTATTAAAAACGTCTAGGCTCTACTTAAAGAGAGTATAATATAGCTTTATCCTAAGCTTAAGGACATACTTAATATAGCTGCACTATTTAAATTACTTAAAATAGCTGCTATTAAGGTCTAGGAGGCTTTTAGTTAGGCCCTTTTAAAGAAGCTTATTGTGATGGAGTCAGGCCTATGGGCCTAGCTCCGTACTATAGAAAAGTGGGGGCGAGCTGGCCCGAGCCGGACCGGCTCGGGCCAGTCACGTGCCTAAAGCCTTTCATATGTAAAACTTTACAAGCTTAACCCCTTTTTATTTCTTACTTCTTACTATAGTGTTTAATAACAATCGTGACGCCTATTCGCATACGCCTAGGGCTAGTCCGTGACACTTATCGACACTATGTCTTACTAAATATAGGCTATTATTAACGCATTAGGCTAGTATATAAAATACTAATTACACTAAAAGACATAGAATTTAACATTCTATTAATAGTTAAGAAAGCTTTTTATTTAATTAAGAATTAGTATTGTTATAGTAGGAATTGCATCTTATTAGTAGGTCACATTACTTGTGGTTGATATCGTGTGCTCGAAATTACCTTTGACCCACTGTACCCGCGCTGCCGTGGTTATACCTGACTTACCCGAGCATTGCTCGCCTGGTCGACCTGAGCAGCAGTAGTGGGCCTATAACTTTATAATTCCAGATGCGATGTGTCGTGAGTGTACTCTTGTGGTACGGCTATTCACTTACTAGGGCTCTTGGACGATCAAGAAAAAATTAAATAAGGTAACTATCTGGCCAGCCAGCCAGCCAAGCCTACGGGCGTAGTCGCTAGCTGACTCGCTACTGGCTGTCTCACTGGCCTACTGTCTCGGTCAGATGGACTTTTTTGCTTCTCTTTTCTTTTTCTCGTCTAGCGGGCGCAGTTTGACGTATGTTTCACTAAATGTTTTCCCAGAAATTCAGTTTGGCGATTCTGAACATTTTGGACAGCCCTAAGGAGGGGGGGGGGGGGGGGGGGGGGGGGGTTTGTGGAAAAAAAAAACAA